>CALNXJ010000211.1:0-96044 GCA_942486045.1 Pocillopora meandrina | reverse complement strand
TTCCTGTTTTGTTGTTACGTTGGCCCAGCTCCCGAAAAGTTCCTCCCACAACGACTTCGTCCGATCACACTTCGGCCGTTTCGAGCGCACGCCCCTAATCAAGGCGTAACTAAGCGTCAATGTAAAATAAATTCTAACCTTAACTTTAACCTTTTTCCGCCTAGGTATTCTACTTTCGCATGTATCTCGGCGTTGTTTTGATCGGCGCGCTGCATGGTCTCGTGTTTCTTCCTGTACTTCTGAGTTACGTGGGTCCGATGACTTTAAAGGCAGTGACGGTGCTGGAATGCGAGTCATCGTTAAGGCCTCATTTCTTAGAGGGCACAACGGATGATGAAAGGAGACCATTGCTCCACCTGATCGCAGTGGAATCCAGTGACCTTGGACTGTTTGATAGAAATTGTCATTGCACATGATATTTTGTCTTTTTATGTTATATTTTAAACCTATTGTAATAACGCAAAATTAATTTATGAATAAGGAAAAAAGTGGCAAATTAATACTGATCCTAAAGCGAAGAAGCTTTTGAGAGCTGTGTTTTGTGAGTGGTGTTTGTTGCATTTGATGAGGAAAATAAAGTTCCTAGTCTTCTACTTCTGTTGTTTCTCTTTCCACGAACTTGCTTAAAAGCAGTCGAACGAAGGGAATGAAACAAATCTTTTGGCGCTGCTCACGTTTTTTTGTTTTGTTTTTGTTTTATTTCTTTGTCCCTTTTTTTTTCTCTCTCCACTGGATTTAGTGGTAAAAATTATGTTGTTGATGCCCTGTTTTTTTTAAAGGATCTTAACCCTTTAACTCCCAAGGTATGATATCAATTTGGAGAATTTGGTATTGGATCAACTAATCCCTAATCGACATTTTACTCTATTCTCGTCACTTCTATGCATGATATTGTATTGATATTGTAAGGAGAAATTCTCTCTTGGTCACTCATGGGAGTTCGTTTGTTTCACTGCAGGGAGCGTGAAGGATGGCAGAGTTAGTTAAAGAGATTAAGTTGGTCAGCGGTGTTAGACTACGTATTCGAATCAACACGAGTGTCGACGGGCATGCATGAGAGGACCAGTTCTTGTCGACCGTGCGCCAATTTCCCGTGCGTTGAGAATTCGCTTCTTCCCCAGCTCGGAGAGATTCATTGTTTAACAGACATTGAGTGACATCTCACACCCTGTTTAAGACTCGATCTCCGGAAAACACAGCCTATGGGCTAAATACACATGCTGCAGTGCTTTCCGATGTATCCACAGCCATCGCACGCAATAAGCGTTCACCTCGAATACATGTCAAATCGTATCGTCGAAATTTCGAGGTGAAATGTCGTGGTCACAGTCACTTTTTAATTTTTTTCCGCAAATTTGCAAGGCTCACGCTGCATGCGAACATTTGAGGTTGTATGCGATAGTTGATAGTAAAATCATACGACACCCAAGTGGACTTTAAGAACAAAGGAAACGTCAAAAATAACTAAACATATTTCATCGACAAGTAACAAAAACAACCTTTTATTTATAACCTCTTCGCACTCAATTTCTCTTTTAAAAAATGTAAGTGATCACATGACAAATCGATGTAAACTGTCCTAAAGAGGGTAGAGCGTGTCGAATTTTTCAACACGCCGACGATGTCTGGGAAAACGAGGAAAACAACTTAGTCTAACCATAACCGAGGGAAATCATTACTTTCTGCTCCTAGATCGTTAGAATTCGTCTTGTGATGTAAACCATTGAGATTACACGCGGGACGACAAAGTTGCCCACAATCGTGACAGAATTAGGAAGGGTAAGGGTAACTGAAACTTCATACTCCCTCCCTTAGGTCATGTTGAAATGGTTTTTTAGAGACATACTGCTAAATAATCAACCAGGACCGAAGGAACCAATTTAGAAATGAAGAGGGGTACACTGGTAGCATGGTGGGTCAGGAACGCGTTTCAAATCAATTTGGCGCATTTTGGAGCACTGATTGGAGAAAAAAAATTGTCACTTCTAAGCAACCTTGAGGCTTGCTCGCTTTTTTTCTTTTTTTTTCCTTTTTTTTGTTTTTTCTGTGGTTATTTCTATTGTTACAGCTTCAGGTCAGGCATTTTTGACCATCCTTTTTGCCAAAAAAGTGCATTGGGGGATGGGGCACAAACTCCCTCGGACCCCTATTCCTACGGAAATGATTTACGCTGTCGCTTTTTTAACTAGCAGGGTTTGGTCATACTGGTCATCCTCTTAGCTTCCTAACTTTTCGAGTCTGGTAAACGGTCTTTTAAAAGCAAAGGGCTCACACTTCGCGTCGCCTTGCGCGCTTGCCTCCGGTCGACTGCAAAACGCTAAAAGATACGCCTCTTCTGCGGGCTAGATTTAAAAGCGCCTTAAATCTAATTTTTATTCGCTTCTCTGCTTCAACGTAGCTGGATTGCGCCGAGACAGCGTTCCCCTTACCCGGTCTGTTCCAAGTTTCTCCTTACTTCAATTATTTTACTACGTATTTTTTTTCTCAGGTTTTTTTTTCCATCCTCAAAAGCCAACACCAAAGCCAAAGTTCGAATTGGAAGTGCCACTTTCTAAAAACTACTTAAATTCCAAATCTTGCATGTCACCTTGTTATAGGCCGGCCCACGAGTTTGACGAAAAGTTCAGTCTTCTGTCACAGACAGCTTATAGTTCAGGCATTAACCCTCTAACTCCTATGAGTGACCAAGAGAGAATTTCTCCTTACAATATCAAGACAATATCAAGAAGATAAGTAAGGAGAATAAAGCAAACTATCAATCAGGGGATCATTGGTTGATCCAAACCTAAATTCTCCTCACTAATATCATAAAAATTGTATGGGAGACAGAAAGGAGAATTACCTATGAGATCTTGGGAGTGGAAGGGTTAACGAATAAGACGGAAGCGCGCGCTATTGAAAGTGATGGGATATGACCAATAAAGGTTGCCAGAAATTTTCTTCATTTTGTTATTGACTTACCCTCCCTTCCAAAGAAATTTCAAATGACTTGCCTCATTTTTGACATTCAAATGCTTCTTTATTGAACTTACGAAATAGGTAAACAACTAAATAGGAGTGACTAAATATATCACTAGGTTTCAGCTTTCTCGCACATTCTGAGCTTCTATTGATGCTTTGTATGATACACAAGTATCAGTAGTGGCAGTAACAACAAAACATTGAAAAAAAAAACTCTTTTTAACCTCTCGTTATACTATTGTGCGAATAGTTTTATCAGCCTATCTAAAATGCATCGTGATGCTTTAACAATAAGCACAATTTATAGCATTCAAACGTAAAAGAAAAATCTGATGAAATATTGTTAAGCGCAAAATTATATCCCGGCCATAAAGGTAAAAATCTGTCATTTTAAGTCCCGGAAAACAATGTTTCTGATACAGAGGAAAAACTTTGATAAGCAATGACTAAGTAAAAATGCTCAAAATGTTTATCACATTCTCCATTTGACATAAACTAAGATATTCGAGCAATCAGACTACGGATTATTCTCAAAGATCTATGGATATGTTTCTAATAGCTTTATATCCTTCATCAGCCAAAAGCCGATCGAGAGAAAAATCTGTACAAAAAATCTTTGGAAATCGTCTTAAAGACGCCTCCACTTTGACGTTAATGTGACGCCCAAATCTTGTCTATAGTTAACAGTTTCATCCATGTTAGACTAAAAAAATATAACTTACTTGAAATATAAATTTCATGAAAATCAGTTTAAGTAAGATATCAAGGATCAAAACACTTGAAAGTCCTTTTCCTTTAGAGTATCCAAAATCCTTCAAGCTCGTAAGAACAGTTCAGACGGGTGACAAGTCAAGTTTTGAAACAATAGATATCGTTAAGGACTCTCGTTGATTTTGTCTTTGGCCATCTGTTGATTCTCCCTGCTTTAAGGAGAAGACTCTTGACAAAGATTTCATCGGTAGCTTATTGGTTTCTGGTCCAAATATCACCGTTGACTTCCGCGGGCTTGATCCTTGACCTGATACAGTTCCAATGCTCACTGCCTCAGCTGAAAAATAGGAGTTAAAATTCAAGAAGGATCGTTGAGTTGTCATAGGATGTTTCCCTTGGCTATGCAAAATAAAATTTACTTTTTTTTCGTTCATATCAAGGTTCTCATCGTAAATGTGTTGCCGCGATTGCATTGCACCTCAATTTGCTCGAGCAACGAAAAATTCCTAATTGCTAAAAGCAAAATAACATAAAACAGCTATAATTTTGATTTAAGTCACTTGGTATTCAATAAATGTAATAAACAGAGTAATTACATTGTTCGAAGTCTGAATTTCCTTGAAATCCAGGCTGACGTCATCACCAATGAGTACAAATGGTGCCCAGTACTGCACCTCCTTGAACATTTCACTTTCTTTCATACACTTCATGGCGTGCTGGAGAGCTTCACTTGCCTTCTTGCCTTTAGAAAGTGCATCGTAGAAGAAACTCATGAACTCCAGGGTTCCCTCGTCATCAATCGCCCATAAGGTTACCACAACAGATCTAGCACCGGCACCCAAAATGCTCGCGCGATGCCGACCACACCCTCGGCCATAACCTCCCCACGAGCGGTGTAACAGCAACTTAGTACAACCAGTCGAGCCCGCAGCCCAGCTTCTAGGACATCTTTCATAGTCATTAGATAGTCTTCCTCTTCTGGCTGAGAGTTTTTCCTGGTAGTGTTTGGTGCCAAGACGACTTCTCCAGTTTCCATTTTACTGTGCGCTGCAATGTGAACTAACGCTACTGATGACATTCGTTTTAACACCTTTTCTTTTGTTGCCATTTCTCCAATGAGAGGGGAATGTTTGAGGATGCGTCCGATCATCTCCACTTCTTTCCTTGCTCCCGGGAGTTGCACCAAAAGTCCTCCCTGATAGATAATATGTTTGAAACATGGGTCGCCAACAAGTAATGCACCACTTTTCATGTGGAATTCAGCTGGGCAATCATGAATTAGTTGCAACGTCGTCAGAGACGGAAGCACACGAATACTGAAAGAATCACTAAGATATGATGACTTCGAGTCCTCCAATGCTGCATAAGATACAAGGCAAAGTGGCCCCTCGGGAACAAAAGTTATCTCGTTGCCTTTGATCAGATCAGCAATAGGGGTAACGATGATGTCATGAAGCTTCTGTAGAGCCCTTGATTGTGAGCACCTCACATCAACTCGGATCACATCGTTGGCAACTTCCTCCTCTTTTGGCGAGCCAGGTGAAGGATTTTCGCATGAAACAGCATCTCTTCTGCCAATCTCCTTAAGGGCAGTTTTGTTCTGTAACTGGATGAAAAATTCCAATTCATCCTCATATTTATAATTGTTCACATGTAATTTTCTCATCTGAATATTATCTTCCGAGAGAAAAAAACCAGAAGTGAACGCACGGTCCATTGAGAGCCATGAAAACTGTATTTGATGGAACAGAACTCAGGGAAAGGCACGAACCACTGTTCCTTAAAATATGATCAGGCCGATATCTTGTGTCCATAAGATCTCTTAGAGCTTGAGCACGTCCTTTTTCTGCGGCAAGAAGAGCGTTCTCAACTCTATCTTGAATGAGACTTGTACGCCACAAACCTTTGTATGCACTTTGGTGCTGATTACGATAAGAAATCTTCCACTGATCGTTGAGTTGAAGACTGGCCGTGATGGCATCATACACCTCTACACTCGAGTTAAAGTATATGAAGGCCCCTCATGAGATCTCCTTGGCACTCGAAACTTATTCCGAGAGAACCGAGTGAGCACGCTTCTCCAGTCATGTCCCCTACTTCTTTGGATATTTCTAGGTTACGTTGATACAACTCGATTGCCCTTTTAAACTTTTTTTGACCGAGAACAATGGTGCCAAGATGGTGATAACTTATTCCCTCTCCAGTCTTGTCTCCCACCTTTTTAGAAATTTCTAGAGAACGGTTCTGGTACTCGATTACTGTTCGGAACTGTCCTAGACCATGATAAGCGTTGCCGAGATTGCCATAACTTCGTCCCTCTCCCGCTTTGTCTCCCACTTCTTTAGCAATTTCTAGATGACGTTGATGGTACTCGATTGCTGTTTGGAACTGTCCTAGACCAACATAAGCATTGCCGAGATTGCCATAACTTCGTCCCTCTCCCGCTTTGTCTCCCACTTCTTTAGCAAATTCTAGATGACGTTGATGGTACTCGATTGCTGTTTGGAACTGTCCTAGACCATGATAAGCGTTGCCGAGATTGCCATAACTTCCTCCCTCTCCCGCTTTGTCTCCCACTTCTTTAGCAATTTCTAGATGACGTTGATGATACTCGATTGCTGTTCGGAACTGTCCTAGACCATGATAAGCGTTGCCGAGATTGCCATAACTTCGTCCCTCTCCCGCTTTGTCTCCCACTTCTTTAGCAATTTCTAGATGACGTTGATGGTACTCTATTGCTGTTTGGAACTGTCCTAGACCAACATAAGCGTTACCGAGATTGCCATAACTTCGTCCCTCTCCCGCTTTGTCTCCCACTTCTTTAGCAATTTCTAAATAACGTTGATGGTACTCGATTGCTGTTTGGAACTGTCCTAGACCATGATAAGCGTTGCCGAGATTGCCATAACTTCGTCCCTCTCCCGCTTTGTCTCCCTCTTCTTTAGCAATTTCTAGATGACGTTGATGGTACTCGACGGCTGTTTGGAACTGTCCTAGACCATGATAAGCGTTGCCGAGATTGCCATAACTTCGTCCCTCTCCCGCTTTGTCTCCCACTTCTTTAGCAATTTCTAGATGACGTTGATGGTACTCGATTGCTGTTTGGAACTGTCCTAGACCATGATAAGCGTTGCCGAGATTGCCATAACTTCGTCCCTCTCCCGCTTTGTCTCCCACTTCTTTAGCAATTTCTAGATGACGTTGATGGTACTCGATTGCTGTTTGGAACTGTCCTAGACCATGATAAGCGTTGCCGAGATTTCCATAACTTCGTGCCTCTCCCGCTTTGTCTCCCTCTTCTTTAGCAATTTCTAGATGACGTTGATGGTACTCGATTGCTGTTTGGAACTGTCCTAGCCCATCATAAGCGTTGCCGAGACTGCCATAACTTCGTCCCTCTCCCACTTTGTCTCCCACTTCTTTAGCAATTTCTAGATGACGTTTATGGTTCTCGATTGCTGTTTGGAACTGTCCTAGACCATCATAAGCGTTGCCGAGATTGCCATAACTTCCTCCCTCTCCTGCTTTGTCTCCCACTTCTTTAGCAATTTCTAGATGACGTTGATGGTACTCGATTGCTGTTTGGAACTGTCCTAGACCATCATAACCGTTGCCGAGATTGCCATAACTTCGTCCCTCTCCCCCTTTGTCTCCCACTTCTTTAGCAATTTCTAGATGACGTTGATGGTACTCGATTGCTGTTTGGAACTGTCCTAGACCATCATAACCGTTGCCGAGACTGCCATAACTTCGTCCCTCTCCCGCTTTGTCTCCCACTTCTTTAGCAATTTCTAGATGACGTTGATGGTACTCGATTGCTGTTTGGAACTGTCCTAGCCCATCATAAGCGTTGCCGAGACTGCCATAACTTCGTCCCTCTCCCACTTTGTCTCCCACTTCTTTAGCAATTTCTAGATGACGTTGATGGTACTCGATTGCTGTTTGGAACTGTCCTAGACCATCATAAGCGTTGCCGAGATTGCCATAACTTCCTCCCTCTCCCGCTTTGTCTCCCACTTCTTTAGCAATTTCTAGATGACGTTGATGGTACTCGATTGCTGTTTGGAACTGTCCTAGACCATGATAAGCGTTGCCGAGATTGCCATAACTTCGTCCCTCTCCCGCTTTGTCTCCCACTTCTTTAGCAATTTCTAGATGACGTTGATGATACTCGATTGCTGTTTGGAACTGTCCTAGACCATGATAAGCGTTGCCGAGATTGCCATAACTTCGTCCCTCTCCCGCTTTGTCTCCCACTTCTTTAGCAATTTCTAGATGACGTTGATGGTACTCGATTGCTGTTTGGAACTGTCCTAGACCATCATAAGCGTTGCCGAGATTGCCATAACTTCGTCCCTCTCCCGCTTTGTCTCCCACTTCTTTAGCAATTTCTAGATGACGTTGATGGTACTCGACCGCTGTTTGGAACTGTCCTAGCCCATCATAAGCGTTACCGAGATTGCCATAACTTCGTCCCTCTCCCGATTTGTCTCCCACTTCTTTAGCAATTTCTAGATGACGTTGATGGTACTCGATTGCTGTTTGGAACTGTCCTAGACCATGATAAGCGTTGCCGAGATTGCCATAACTTCGTCCCTCTGCCGTTTTGTCTCCCACTTCTTTAGCAATTTCTAGATGACGTTGATGGTACTCGATTGCTGTTGGGAACTCTCCTAGACCATCATAAGCGTTGCCGAGACTGCCATAACCTCGTCCCTCTCCCGCTTTGTCTCCCACTTCTTTAGCAATTTCTAGATGACGTTGATGGTACTCGATTGCTGTTCGGAACTGTCCTAAACCATGATAAGCGTTGCCGAGATTGCCATAACTTCGTCCCTCTCCCGCTTTGTCTCCCACTTCTTTAGCAATTTCTAGATGACGTTGATAGTACTCGATTGCTGTTTGGAACTGTCCTAGACCATGATAAGCGTTACCGAGATTGCCATAACTTCGTCCCTCTCCTGCTTTGTCTCCCACTTCTTTAGCAATTTCTAAATAACGTTGATGGTACTCGATTGCTGTTTGGAACTGTCCTAGACCATGATAAGCGTTGCCGAGATTGCCATAACTTCGTCCCTCTCCCGCTTTGTCTCCCACTTCTTTAGCAATTTCTAGATGACGTTGATGGTACTCGATTGCTGTTTGGAACTGTCCTAGACCACGATAAGCGTTGCCGAGACTGCCATAACTTTGTCCCTCTCCCGCTTTGTCTCCCACTTCTCTAGCAATTTCTAGATGACGTTGATGGTACTCGATTGCTGTTTGGAACTGTCCTAGACCATGATAAGCGTTACCGAGATTGCCATAACTTCCTCCCTCTCCCGCTTTGTCTCCCACTTCTTTAGCAATTTCTAGATGACGTTGATGGTACTCGATTGCTGTTTGGAACTGTCCTAGACCATGATAAGCGTTGCCGAGATTGCCATAACTTCGTCCCTCTCCCGCTTTGTCTCCCACTTCTTTAGCAATTTCTAGATGACGTTGATGGTACTCTATTGCTGTTTGGAACTGTCCTAGACCATCATAAGCGTTGCCGAGACTGCCATAACTTCGTCCCTCTCCCGCTTTGTCTCCCACTTCTTTAGCAATTTCTAGATGACGTTGATGGTATTTGATTGCCCTTTTGAACTCTACTAGACCATGATAAATTGTGCCGAGATTGCAATATTTGATCATCATCACGTTTAGTCCATCATTAGATCTGTTCAGTAGATGAAGCAGACCTTTACCATTCTTGTCAATCTTAAAATTTGTCAAGGATACAGATGTCATGATTTTAACAATAATTAGGATATTAGGTAGGACCTTAAACATTGGACGTGGCTGTCTTATAAAGTTTTGCTTCTCAAATTATACGCTTATTCATAAAGTGAATATTAATATAAACCTTAACGAGCTTTCAAAGGTAATTATTTGTTTAGATTCTACCTTTTTTCCTTCTTTTAATTCAGATTTCATGAAATAATAAAAAGAGCTCCTGAGAATAAAATGATTTTCGCTTGTTATAACTGCTAAAGGCGTCACTTAATAATTATACATGGGCGCGCAAATGTGGAATTTTTTTCGAGTGTTCAACTACATAGACACGAGTGAGGTATCGAGTTAACCACGAGAAGAGAAATTCCATATCTTCAAGTAACTATGTATTATTTTCTATTACATGAGTGCAACAGCCCTTTACTGAGGGAAAAGTCGACTTAATTAATAACTAAAAAAAGAAACAGCATCTAGTTTCTGAAGAAAAGTCATTGCGTGCTTTGACGACAAGGCTCAGGGTGAAAAATGGGTTGACTCGTTGCAAAAACAAACAATCAGCGTAATCTTTTAATTTACAAAACTCTCAGCTATTGGCTTTTTCCTTACCGACATAAGAAATCTTTTTGAGCACCCAGTCAAATAGGCCTGGAGCAAGTCTTCCAGTCCTCGGTTATCGCTCTCAACCGCGAGAACTTCCGTTTTTTTTCGTATTTTGTTTGTTCCCCCTTCTAGGAAATTATGAACGTCATTGTCTGTACGCGATACAAAATTTTCAATGTTTTTGCAGTCGTAATTCGGTAGCATCAACAAATGACCATGGATTGAGAATGGTGAAGCCTTGGCAATTCATTCATCAGTATGACTAAAAGGCGAAAGGGGAAAGACAAGTGACGAGTCAGCAGCTGATTCGCAATATCAAACACACATGATAACATTGTTGTATGCTTTAACATGTGTTGTTATGGCTTTTCTCGGAGCTGAAAATTCTTGCATAGCACCCCGCAGTTTATATAATAAAAAGAAACACTGCTTGCTTTATGTCTAGATGAATCTGATCGGAAGGTATTGATTTTCTTTGAAATATTTCTCGCATTGCATCTCTTATCTCGCTTGAAATTCTCGTCAAAGGATACGGCCAATCCCATATGCAACCAGCTCCTTGCTTCTTCATACAAGCGAAGTTCGACACAAGCTCTGGCTCCTGAAAAGAATGCAATGATTGGTGGAGCGAAATAATTGATGGCTGTTAAGGTATAAAAGTGTGCAGAATGTGGAATTAGTTTTGCATTTAGTTCGTCTTAGACCACTGAAAAAATGAAGGAAATTAGAACTTGTAGAAGAATTGAAAGAGGACAATAAGAGTTAGTGCAAAGCGGCTAACAATATTAGTTTAAATAATTGAAGGCTTTTGGACCTTTTGGTGCGTTTTTACCCACAAAGTAGGCATTGACACACCACATACAATTGACACTTGGGATGCAGTCAGCTACCATAATTCATACAGTTTCCTTTTGACGAAATCACTTTTACGAGTTTTGATGACTATGGCTGAAAAACCCACCTTTCTTAATGGCTTTGATTAAAGTGGGTTCCAATTGAACAGCAACCGTTGCGTCATCGAGACACTGCGAGTAGTTTCCTATGGAATTCAGGAATTAATTTTAAGTAGTCATCAATGAAGTCATAGAATGCATGTAATTTGTGTAGAACATCCGTTTATATGTTTGTCCTTGAAACTAGGCGACAAAAATTTGCAATTGCTCAAACTACAGGCCTTCTCTGAGGATCATTACCTTCTAAGATTTTCAACCACAGGTCAAATAGAATTTTACTTCATTAAGATTGTGATCAGATTTCCTAAAAAAAATTTAAAATTTAAAGTTTGCCTCGCCCCCAGCGTGTGGTCTCGTGTCTATTCTGGTAGTAGCGCCCAGCTTGTATTTAGGATGCACAGTTTCCAATCCGTCGGGGACTTTTTTTTATGCTTAGTCTTCCGTAATTGCTTAAATTGGAGTCTATTTGTGAGAATTGTTTCTTTGCTTGGAGCAGTTTGTGTATTCCTTTTTAGAGGGGATAAATTTCCGAAAAACTGTGATGCCGCAAATCCGGACACCATATGACTGAGGGCTAACGCTCGAAACGTTAGCTGTGTAATCTCTTTACGGTGGCCAAATCAAATTACCCACTCATTTGAGATGACCAAATCAACCCGTACGCCCTTTTTCTAAGTTCGATTCAGAAGCTGAATCGATGGGATCTAGATCCAAAGATTCCAACCCCAAAGATCGTGAAACAACCTCGAATTAACTAATCTTTCTTCCCCCCCCCCCACTCTCTAAAAAGGGCAAACGCAGGATTTTTTAGGAGCGAAGGAAGCGTGTGTCGTTGGTTAGTTATTCTGTGGTATCAAAATTATAAGTCTCTCACGACCATGACGGGCGTTTACAACCACACGAGGACCACACCCCGGCCGTTGACCACGATCATCGGTTATAATCTACAGCTAAAGAACTCTATTAGCGCATGAAAAAAAAGCCTAGAGGCTTGAAAAGGAATCCTTACCCAAACGGAAATGAGCTGTTGCCCTGTTGCTATAAAGCTTGGCGTTAAGCCGTTCATCTTTGCAGTTCACTTGAAGTCCTTCCGTGTAGGAGTTTATCGCGTTATTAGATTCTCCTTGTCTGTATTCTTTGTTACCTTCCTCGAGACATACTTTCGCTATCCCTGAAAGCACACCATTTTAATGTTAATGATTTAGTAATGAATGCCAAATTTATAGTTAAAAACGAACCTTCAGATCATAACGAAAATTAGAGCTCTGCACAAAAAAATAACAATGATCAAAATTTTCAGAAAAAATGATCTATGCATTTTTATAAAGTGAAAAATAAACAGGCTATTAGTAGTCTTGGCTGAAGCTTGCCTATTACCAGTTAGTTAATCAGGTGACTTTTAGGTCAAGAAGCTTTTGAACCCCATTTACACCTTGCGTACGTTTTCCACAGTATTAAGATAACCTTTCAAAGCTTGCGCAAGTTATTGACAAAAGGTAATTTTGTACAAAGTTGGTGAACTCTGAGGGAGTCATTATCTTTTTAGGCGTTAAGACCCTTGCAAACTTTTCGTGCTAACCAAATCAACTTGGTTTACGTTCGACTTTGAGTGCTGTACCTTAGAAGATGAATCTTATTGACTCTCAGCAAGTCATTCCCAGAACAGTACAAATTCTTGATGTAAATATGTCAAAACTACATTGGAACGCCTTTCAAAGAAGTTATTTTCGCCTGGTTTTCTCACCTCTTGAAGGGTCATCGTATATCCCCAGTTCTGAATCGCTCGACGTAATTTGACTTTCCTTTATCGCTGAAATTACCAAGCGGAAAATATATTAATCTTTTAAGTGATCACAACTGTAAGAGCAATTTCAACATGCACTCTATCCTCGCCACCTAGAATACCAACGCATTTATTAGATTCCAAAACACACAAAAACTTTCAAGTGTAAATGTTTCAAAGATTACTGCCCATGATCAAAGATATACTTAACTATTCGACCAAAAGGCCTAACAACCACTTCAAAACTATCATATAACGGTCTTCTTCTCTCACCTGTGACTGGAGGCTCATTGTTCAAGTCCAGTTCTTCCCCCGTTATTGAAAAATTACTTTCTGCCATAGCTGGAAATAAAATGGAGTCGATTCTAATGCGCTAGAAATCATGGTTACAAATCAAAGGAGACTGAAATGAAAGTAATCTAAAGAGAAGGTCGAGAAAAATAAAGAGTCCCAAGGTTTCTCCTGTCACGCTATCGTGGTAGCGTGACAGCTCGAGTCACGTTCCGCTGTGTTGACTTAACTGGACGTGGAAGGAAAGCCACTCGACCTATATTTGAACCGATAAACTTAAGACTCCTTAAAGTTTGTATATTTTACTTAAACATAATGCATGGATAACTTTTTTGGAATTTTGTACTATTATTGTTATCATCATTGAAGTTCTTTTTTTTTGTTTTGTTTTTTGCTTTTCTTGCGAACCACTAGGCTCTTTTAACCTAAAAGTTCGTTTTAAGTAAAAAGTTGGCATTAACCGTCAAAGGGCTTAGTACTCACTACTGAATCATTAAGACAAAACACAGGCGAGGATTTGCGTAACCGTCACGAAGTCTACCATTCCCCCCCCTCTCCCGAGCCATTACTTAAAGGATCGCGTTCATATACCGTCACTCAAAAACACCTATCAACCAAAGGTCCCAGTTATTTCATAAAGCGCATGGGTAAAATTTTCCACAAAGCTAGAGAAAATTCCATAAATTTTCTTTTGAAAGAGCTAGTTAAATATGAAAAACTGAAAGTAGCTGGCCCATAACAAATTGTGTCGGAGAAAGTTTGGTTTTTTAATTTTTTAAATCAAATTGATTCAGAAGGCTCTGAATAAGAGGTTATTTTGGGGAACCAGAGAAATGACATTGGTTGTCCTCTTGGCAATACTTTTGTTATCAAGAAAAATTATCTGCTACGAATGAAAAAAAATTGCGAACCAAGCGTAGCACGCGATGGAAGTAGTGAACGCGAAATGAAACAAGCAAACAAAAAACTCCTGATAGCGCAAATTAGGAAGATTATCTGTAAACACATTTCTGAGGACGAAAAATTATCTGTTGCTGTATGGTTTTGAATGGGATATTCGGGAAATCTCTGTTGAACTGGACTATCGTCCTTCAGATTAAGACTCGGCACCATTATCGGCTTCACTGAGCCTTCATTTTTACCTGTCAGCGTACGATGTAAACACGCAAACATATGTGCTAATTTATATCTTTGCGCGAAAAGCATATCTACTAAAACCGACTTCTGACCGAAAACCGGCCAGAAATAACACGACTAACCACCTTGTGGATACATAACTTAAATTGCCCAAGACTAAAAAAATTTACTTCCAGTCAAGGTCTATGTTTTTATTGTGCCAATTTTCGAAGAGGAAGTCGAATGATGTTCACAAGCTTTCAAAAATCCAAAATAATTAACCGTGACGTTGGCGAGGTTTCGTTTTCGTACATGTTCAATAATTCGTATGAGTAACCACCTTGTGGATACGTAGTTCGAATAGTTGAAGACAAAAATTTAGTTCTTATCAATGTATACATTATCATTGTGCCAAGTTTCGTGGAGGAGGTCGAATAATGTTTGCTAGACTTCAAAAAAAAAAAAAACCAAATTTGTTGTGACGTCGGCGAGGTTTCGTATTCATACGTGATCGAGAATCAATAGTCATTGTGGTTTAGGCCTTAAAATTTTCACTTTTGTTAGCTTTTTATCACGTTACTCCAATTTCTCTGCTATTTACATGCTGTGGGGGGATCCGAGAGGAAACAAGATTAGGCGAATCCTATGCAGTGATCGGCTACCCAAGAGTGCAAAATGAACTGCTTTTTAATTCCCTTTTATCCCGCAAAAAAGGGGAAAAAAGAGGATTGTAGCCGGTTAAATAACTCGTATAATGCCATAACTAGACAATCTCGTTTTGTCACATGACTGAACAGTCAGGTTTACCTGGAGGTTTTGGCTACAATTGTGTAAAAGATACGTCTTCAGTCAAAACAAAGTAAAGCTCGAGGAGCTTCGTGAGTTGCGAGTAGTATTTTTTTTCCATGCGACAATTTCTTTATTTACGAAGCCTTCTTCAAGGTCTTTAAGAATACAGCAGAGAAGAAGCTTGGCCTTCTCTAGCTCATACTTAGTCAGTGATGTACATACATTACACACCCGCGCAAGGATACGAAATTTACCATCGATTGTTGTAATATCGCTCTCTTTTCGATCAAATATTTCAAACTCAAGATCATGGATAAATTTTTATCTAGCGGTGAACATGTATTATCCTACTTTTAATATAGATATCGACAACAAATGTGAATCACAGATCATTTTGAAACATTTTGAGAGCACCGAAAGGCGATCTGGCGCATCGAAACGCAGCTTGCCAAAAAGCTACTTCAAATTTAGACATGAAAATTTCGCAAAATCTCATCAGAAGAAATGTTCCCCTTTTTTTAAAATAATTTTTTTATATTTTTATCATTGTTATAATTATTAAATTTTAAAGTTGAATTAAACCTTAGACACATTCGCAGATAAAAGCCTTCCCGGAAAGTATTACCGTAATGTTGATAAATCCGATTATTATGACAACATTGATATTTTAACATGTGAAGACATCAATGGCGCGTTACTGCGTGCGGTGAAGATGTCATGTTTTCTATTCCATGGGCATCTACAATACTGCTACAATTACAATACATCGTGAATTTTGCGACATCAAAACTGTAACCGCGATCTTAAGACATAGGGAAAAAACTTTTTTATGGAAATGCATTTTGTATTTGTATTTTTTTTTAACCTCACGCCTCGTTTCGTTTTCGAGAAATATTGGCTGGTTTTGATGTTGACGAGAGTTATAAATAAAACAGGTCATCCAGCTCTGTCACGCTGTCATCCAGCTCTGTCACGCTCTCATCACGTGCGGCTGCCGCCTAATAACCTTTTAGCCCCCAAAATCATCCTTCCGATTGACAAATCAAACTCCCGCTTCGCGGTCGTCCGATTTTGTTAATCACTCCTACGATTACAGACCGAATTGGACTCCACTCGGTCCTATTACCATTAATCATATGAGAGAAACCAATGAATTTTTTTAGCGTGATGTAAGTGAAATATTTCATATGACAGCGGCAAATCAAGAAAATTCGATTGAAATGAAAGCTAATTGTTGTCAGGCGCAAGGAACATAAGATTACGCGCTTCCATTTTAAAAAACATGAGCTCTAAACAACTGTC
Source organism: Pocillopora meandrina (assembly GCA_942486045.1). NCBI lineage: Eukaryota > Metazoa > Cnidaria > Anthozoa > Scleractinia > Pocilloporidae > Pocillopora > Pocillopora meandrina. The sequence continues at coordinate 79,781 of CALNXJ010000211.1, read as the reverse complement.
ATAATATGGAATTTAAAAATTGATTCGTACCTGTTACACTGTCTTCCTCTGAATCTCTCTATTCTCCAAACGATGCTCTTTGTTGTTTCTACATGCCTGAAAATATTAAGAACATTATTTGCTTCACAACAATATCGATGAAAACATGAAATATTTTATATTCACTAGTTTAAAACATTTACTAGTCTCGTTTAATTCCCAGAGTCGTGATCAAAACTTCCTTTTCTACTTCAAGTAAGTTATCGTTTGTTTATTTTTTTATTACTATTTGTTTAAATGTTTCTGCGTGACGATTATTTCATTCTGCGATTCAAATTCAGTTATTCCCCTTTGAGTGGAAAACACCCGCAATTCCATTTTCTCCTCAGAGCAGGACACTCTCTGCCATAACTGGATCAAAAAGAATAATTTCAAACCGTGAGTTAAATATCGTAACAATACAATTCCTCTTCAAGTGATCACCTCGATATCTTACTCGTTTGCCGTGCTCACTCGTGAGATATCGAGGTGATTACGAGAAGAGTAACTCTATATTTACAAGCAAACATGAATTATTTTGTTTATTAGACAAACACTATAGTCCATTTACTAAGGTGCACACAAGACGGAATCAGTAATATCAATAAAATAGCAGTTGATATTCTCTTGGCAATGTTGTAGTTTCATAGATTCCTCATGGATATGTAAATAAGCTACCTAAAGGTCTTTTCATGATGACAATCTGTATGTCAGTATTGAGAAATAATTTTGTAGTTTAAATAAAAAAAGGAGAGTATGATTTTTTTTCCTCACTCGTCGGGTAAAGAACGATTCTAATTATTTTCACGAGTGTGTAATAGAGAAATTTTTGAGGATTCAATCTCTAGACCAGCAGATTAAGATTTATGAATATTTTTCATTCGACAATAGAGCTCAAAACGTTCTTTCTTTATCTATTTTCAGACATGACACAACTACATGTCAGATCTTAGCAATATGCAGGACGATTGTCATGTATAAAGAATGCGTGTTTTGGCGCATTAACAAGAGCTGCAAGGCGCTAAGTTCAAACTTTCAGATCGTGAAATCCGAAGGCCAAAGATTTGAAGCCTCGAGCGAAGTCGATATTATTCTTTCTCCCGCGCTCGACACGAGTAAATACGATCGATATTTCTTTCACTCTTTAGTCTTGTATTTCAAATTATTTTTTTACGTAATTTAGTCAATACTCGCCTATCTTATTCCCTGCAATGGATCCTCATTGACTAATTCTGTCCTCACCTTAACTCCTGCGAAGATGTGATTTTCCCCACAAGTGTGTAACAAAACGATGCACTTGGTAACACCAGCAGTATTGAAGAAGCTGAATATGAGCTCATCGAACTCGAAACTGAAAATCTTGTATCATTTGTTTATTTCGTGATACATGATTCTATTTTGTGGCTATGCTGTTTCACTATCATAACGCCAAGTTGGGACTTGGCGTCACACAACATTTTTTAGTTTTCATTTTCATTAATCAAGAGTGTAGCACGATAACATAAACTTCCTTTTTTTTTTTTTTCGCTGGTGTGGTCTGTCGTTAAACTGCCGCCTGTTTAGGTTGTAGGGCGCTGAACTGCCTTGCGGGAGGTCGAGGGTTCAAGCTGACTGAATTTGGAAGGGGATTTAAGAGCTACGAATTTCAGAGTACTCCAGAAAAAAAAATAACGAACAGGAACGATTGGAGACAAAGGAGAGTACGAAATATTCAGTACTAGAGATAACGACTTAAACTTTATTCAGTTTAACAACTTCACACAACTCACAGGATTCCTCTGTAATTTAATCATTCATACAACGTGCCACAGCTAGGAGTTCTTGGGCTAAACTAAGAGTCCTCTTACAGCCAGTTAAAAAGAACATCGTAAAAATATCGATCAATCACCTTAGAACTTCGATCAGGAGTACAAGTGGGAAGGGGGTTTAACCCTTGAACTTCTAAGATCTCATTAGTAATTCTCCCTACTGTCTGGCATAAAATACTCATGAATTTGGTGTTGGATCAACTTGTAGTCCCCTAATTGAGTTTTCTTCTTTATTCTCCTCACTTTTCTGCTTAATTATATGTTAATATTGTAAGGAGAAATTCTGTTTTGGTCACTCACAGGAGTTAAAGGGTTAATCGGACAAGGGACGAGAGGGTTCACCTTTTTTCTGGCGAGGGACAAAAAAAGAATTAAGAATTGTAATACGGCAATAATAGCCAGGTGCATTTTCACGCAGTTATAAACTGCTACCTATATAAGACACTATACACAGATCTGATCCTCACATACAAGACTACAACAGAGTTGAAAGTTTTGAATAGAAGATTGCGACGAGCGAGACCAATTACCCTTCGAATTGTTACTTCAGCTGGAAGTTCTATTTTTATTATTGGGTGAATCAATTTGGAAAAAGAAATTACCGAGATCAAATCGGTGTGACGGATCCATAGTTTGCATCTTTAATAGAGACGCTACATTTTTTGGCTTCTCTGGCACACCGCCGGCGATACTTCACGAGAGAGGGATTTCGAAGAAGCGTGAAAGCAAGGAACCAGCGGTTGATCGCCTGGTGAGACATGTGTGGTGGCCGGAATACACGGGCCTCAGGATGACCTTTAACAAAACAAGAAAAATCAATAAACAAACAGACAAAAATTAAATAAAAAGTAAACAAAACAAAGCCAAAGCGATTGGTTTGGTTGGTATGGAATACCAGTCAAGCCAACTAGTCTAGGTCGCAATCTAATGTAGGTCGCAGCTGTTGTTTGATATCGTAACGCAACGCCCTCTCTCCCCTCCAATAGATCGCGCTGCGGAACGTGACAAAAAACGGCCAAGAAGGAGACTAGGTAGATGGTCCTTCAAACTTCTTAAACAATTTCACCTTTTAAGAATGTGTTGAATATGCTATGAAGGTGTTTTACATCAAATGTTGAGTGGCAACAGACGTGCACTTGACTGCAGCAAGACATGCAAATGACAAAACCCGACGTCACTTACTCACGTGTACTAGAATGAATCCGAAAAAAAGACGAATGAAACAAACTTCCTCCTCAAATCTTAAAGCAAGTTGCCCAAGCTAGACATAATGTTCTGTATTTTTGGAAAAGGCAAACAAACAACAAACTTACAAACAAATACAGAAGCAAAAACAAAGAAATGACAGTTTGTCATTACATGTTACACTGGTGGCACAACTAATCGCCAATGTTTTTTCTTCCCAAAAAGGGACAAGATAAAAGCGACGAAACTCACCAGCAGAACTCTGATCCTCTGAATGCGAATTTTGTACACATAGGCCTGGTAACTCTAGAGTGAACAAAGATGATCCATCGATGGACGAAAAACTCCCGAAAGTATACAATTTCTATATATCCGCCATAACGAAAATTACTTGCTCGAACTGATAAGGGTGGTGATTAAATGACCGTAAATATAAATGAAAATCATGTACATGAACTGCGGATAAATAAATTATGGAAGCGATCTTCGCAGCATTGAACACTACTTATAGACGGGTTTATTTGGAACCAATATAATTACCAGCCCCCAGTTGACTTGTTAGTTCAGTTGGTAGAGCGCTATACAGGCATTGCAGAGGTCATGGGTTCAAATCCTGTACAGGCCTGAATTTTTTTGTTCATTACTTCGATAGCCTGAAGTGCAGGCGTCTTGTTAGTGCGAGCTGCCGCTAAAAGCTCGCGATCGTTTGTTCGACCGACAATTTTTGATTTGCAGTTAGAGTGGACAGTGGGGGTAGGGGGGCGGGGGAGGGGAGAAAAGACGCCTGCCCGAAGAGGCTGTTAAAATGCCCTACGCCCCCTGATTAGTTGCGCTTCACTGCGTTTCCGGTTCAGTTGTTCAGTTGGTAGAGCGCTGTAAAGGCTTTGCAGAGGTCATGGGTTCAAATCCTGTCAGGCCTGAATTTCTTTGTTCATTACTTCGAAGATCGCTTCCATATTCAATTCCTTATATTTACAGGCATTAAAGCTTTTTTATGTTTTCATTGGAAATAAATTTGAAAAGTTAAGATATTGAACAATTATTTTACTTCAGTTTCTTCAGTGCTCAACAAACAGCTCGATTATCATTTTATAATGGTAATAATAATCAACATCATCGTCATCATTATCGTTATCACTACAATTATCATCATCATCGTTATCACTTTAATTATCATCATCATAATCTCGATTATTATCACAACTTTTATCGTTAATCTAATCCTTCCACAACGTTATCGTTATCAATACCGTTATCATCATAATCATTTTGTTTTAGATGGAGTCGAAGACTAAATGTTTAAAAAACCCTGAGTCCAAACCCTTTACTCCTCTAATACTGTTAGTATCTTCCTTACCCTCCCTCCCCACTGTGCCATATTGACGATCCTTGTTGCTGTTGATGAGCAGCTGGCAAAACATCAGCATAACAGGGTGGTTGTGAGCCACCAGTATGTGGATGAATCCCAGATATGCCACGAAGGCTGGAAAATAGCGTTAAAAAAAGATGATACCATGAAGACCCTGAGCGAATGAAATAGCAAGCAAACTAAAAACATACCCACGAACACGCAAAAGAACAGAAAAAAAAATGCCTCATTTTGTTTTGTTTTTGTTTGTTCGTTCGTTTTTTTCTTGTCTTTTATTATATTAGACGAGTTCGTCGTTTGATGATAATTATTTCTCCTACAGAATTTACTTTTAAGCCTCGACTTGCTGAATTCGAACCAATCTTCCTGGCTCACCTCCAAGCAGATTGATCGTGACTCATCACGACCGATTTCTAACGTTTACAACTAATCCCCACCCCTCCCCCCTTGCTTCCATACCTTTGTCCCAAGTCTGGAATCCCTGCATAAGTGAGGTTCGGTCGATTCGAGAGATGAAGATCACTCCTAAAATCATGCCTTTTAGAATTCGCATGATGCAGGAGAACAGTCCAAGGAGTATATTGTAGAAGAAGAAGAAGTAGGACATAATGGAGTAAAACCGTCTGTGGAAAAACCATCTCAGTAAGAAAATGGAGAAGAAGAAAAAAGGAAAAAAATGGCACATGAAATACTTACTTATTTCGTATGAACTTGCCTGTTATCAACAGTGATTGTGATATTCGGAAAGTCTCTGTCTCGAAATACGTAGTAGGTGAGGAATAACTGGTACAGCCACAAGCAAATTGCCAAGCAAACTGGTGGCCTGAAATGGCATTCATAAAAAAAATCCATTATCCCTTGGAAGTGCTAGGGGTGGAAGGCGTACACTGAGGGGAGGAGGGGAAGGACGCCACCTCTGATTAGTCGTGTTTGAGGTAAGCACTGTAAAAAATTGACCGAGATTGACCCCCCTCCCGCGCGCTTCGCACCAGGGCCATAAATCTAAGCAGAGTACTCGGTCCGTTTATTACAGTATGGACCTCGAACTCGATCAATATGAGGTATAAATATATCCTGTAAGACGTTTTGGTGTGTATTCTCGCTGAGTAAGTGAACGAGTTATGCCTTAATGTAAACAGAGAGTAAATTACTAAACAATACCACACCAAAATGTCGGATAAGTTATTTATTATCTAACTGTTTATTTTTTTCTGTCAAGTATTTCTGCTCATTTCGCGTACGACGGGGAAAGCAAAGAAGCACAGTCGCGCGCAGTCGACCAGTTAAACAGGTATCCACTACAATACAAAAAAACCAACTGTACAGTACGACAGGATAATTGTCCTCTGTCTGCCCGTCTTTTGTACTCTACTTTGCGCAGTTGGGCAAGGAGTATCCTTCTCCTTTCCCATTGTTGACGGAATGTTTATTTCAAACTGATTAAGGTAATGAAGGAAACAAATTGGTAAAGTTCATGTTTAACAGTGAATCTAGCAGCATGAAACTTACGCAAAGGCCTGTCCAATATTTTTGTACACCTCTAACATTTCCGGTGAAACTAAAAAATCGATGTACTTGAAAATGGCAGTGAGGCTGACAACTATGATGGCCAGGAAAAAACTCAATACAGTGTATCCTAAAAATAATAATAAATGTCATTAGTTGAAAAGCTTAAAAAATAGCCCAACATACCCCAGGTAAAAATATTTGTTAATCACAGTACCATTACGATTTGACACCTTGTAGAAAAAATATTTTACATTGTAAATTTTCAGAAATGCCTGTTACATACCTGTTAGAACAAACGCAATCTGGTATCCAGAAAATAACAAACTTTGTCCCTGAAACAACAGTGACCAACATAAAGTTTTCAGTAAAAAATAAACCACTTTTGTTAACATGGAAAGTTCTTGGTTGTAATCGAACTAGTACACGTGAGTAAGTGACGTCGGGTTTTGTCATTTTTATGTCTTGCTGCAGTCACGTGTTGTGAGTGACACGTGTTGTCACTCAACATTTGATGTAAACTCGTTTCCAAGGGTCCGTTGTTGGAGGAAAGGGTCTCATAATTCCAAGAAAACAGGTTAAGCATGATCAATAACCAAAATTGCCCGATGTCTTACTGACTTGATAAGTTCGAACGCGAACGAGATCTGGCTGCAAAGAAGTCAAAGTCGTGAGATGTCAGGGTTTTGAGCATTAGTAACTGTCGCACATGCAATCATAACACACTTGCTAGTTCGTAAATTACACTTGTCTTCACCCGAAAGACTGTATTTTATATTTGTATCATATCTAACCCTCAAAGTCTTATCCAATCCAGGCGCACGTGGCCCTTAGCAACATACAAGACTGTCAGTCAAAACCTGGCGACGTATAAACTTATGCAACACAAACTATGTAACGCGAACTATAGCACAAAGTAACGCAACACTGGAAGCAGAAGGCATAGTAACCCACCACTAAATTCGCAGGAGAGACAGTCACGTCTTGGAAAAAAGTTCTTTGGCCTCGATACATCTGTAACACATTGTCTCTTGAATCAAAAATAACATATTTGTAAGCTATCATTCAAATGGAGTACTGAGCAGGTAAGATTGGTGAAATAATGAGATCTGAAAGGTTTAAAAGAGTGGGATATTTAGCAAGATGCTTGAGCTTAGCGAATTATCAGTCCTTTCTCCTCCTTCAAAGTAAATTATGACATATCTCGTAAATTTGCCTCATCAAATTCAATTGCACGAGCGTGCTTCATATTCCTATTGTGCACGCTCATGACGTCAGCAAACAAATCCATCGCGAAAAAAATTTTTCCATCGGGTTAAAACTGTTATAAAACAATTGGTCCATGCATCAGCTGTGCGTTCATCGAGATATGAAGCACTTGGGAAGTTTGGAGAACACTCAAGAAGCTCTTACGCATCTTTCGTGCTCTCCAAACTTCCCGCGTGCTTCATATCTCGAGGAACGCATGCTGACGTATGAACCAATTGTTAATTTACATGTAGAAGACTTAACCCTTTCATCATCATCATCATCATCATCATTATGCATATTTTCCATACTGTTCTTCTTATCTCCCAAGAAGACAAAAACACAATGATCGTGAGGACATCGAATCTTATTTAACCTACCTGTGGCATTTCATAAAATGCAGCATCAACAAAATAGAAACGGTAGCTGCTGTAATAACTCCTCCCTCCAAAGCATCTGTTTCAAGTCACAGTAAAGTACAACATTAGTCTCGTTTGACTTTGAAGGTACAAATATCATATATGTGAACTGCGGTTTCAGAAATGAATATTTACGCGATCTTTGCAGTGATTGATGAAAACTGGGAGCTGGTCTCGCACTATGCTGGGTTGTAATAAACCCAGTTGGCTTGTTAGTTCAGTTGTTAGAGCACTACGCCAGTAACGCAAAGGTCATGGGTTCAAATCCTAAACAGACCTGAATTTTTTTCAGGCCTTATGCCCACTACTGCTTAAATGGTGTTCATTACTAAGAAGATCGCTTTCATATTCATCACCCAGACCTTCCACGGTCAATTGCAGTTACAGTCACACGGTTAGATCTGGGTTCGAGACTTGTAAAGCATATCAAGATCGACAGAATTGCACACAATTGCGGGTCTTGAATATTACAACATAACTCCGGTGGCGAGTGACACCATTTTTCGAGAAAGCGAGATTTTTGTGTATTCATCCATGTCCTTGCTGGCAACATTTTAAGCTTGTTTTTTTTTTCTTTTGACTCACGTCAGTAACTAAAGTAATTTTAATTTTAATAAAAGATTGGCTATCTGAAGAAAATACCAGACTGGCAAGTGGATGGAATGGCGGAGTGGGGACTGACGGAATAAAACTGGGGGAGTTACAAAACACATTACTTACAAGGTTATAGTTCCTATACAAAACAGTTAGTTTATTTTCACCAATAGATTCCAAAAAATGCCTTAAACTTACGAAATAAGAGAGGAACAAATCCCCGACAAATGGGGTCGTGAACACAAGACGAGACAACTTCTTTTTCGTAGTAATCAAACAACGAGAGATAATGCAACATAACCTGAAAAAAAATATAAGAAGAAATAGTATTTTTTTTAATTATTTGGCGTTTATCATAAAAACTACGGTGTTATACAAGGACTTCCAGCCCTGAGAAATAGAGAATAATACATGGGCGTGCGTAGATATGGAATTTCTCTTCGAGTGTTTAACTGCTGCGCTCACTCGTGAGATGTCAAGTTGAACACGATAAGAGAAATTCCATATCTGCAAGCAACCCTGTATTATTTTGTTTATCATATAAACACAATAGCCCTTCAGTGGGGAAGAAAAGCCGACTTCATTAATGAATGAAAATAAATGAATCAACAATCCTCGAATAACAATGGTAGAGTGCGTTGGCGCTCACTCTTAAGATGGAAAAATGCGTTGAATCATGATTATAAAAACAACAATGGCCGTAATTTTCGATTTACAAAATTCTCATTTATTGACTTTGTTCTTACCGGCAGGAGAAGTCTTTCAGGTAAACGGCCAAAATCGGCCAGTAGCAAATCATCTGGTAGTCGATTTTTATTCTCAGCCGAGAGAAATGCTACCACCAAAGCCACTGAATACGCAACTTTCGGCTTTTCTTTTAGTATATTGGTTTTCTTCCTCTTCTAGGAAAGTTTGAACCTCATTGTCTGTTAGCGATACGGATTGTTTAGTGTTTAAGCCGCCAGAAAGCTCCGACAAACAACTTGTATTGAGAATCGTGAAGGCCGTTCATTCATCAACCTGGCCGTGTGACGTCAAAGGCGAGTAACGTGTAAGCAGCTGATTGACTATATCAACACACGTAAAAAGACACGATATTTTTTCACGTGTGTTGTTACGGCTTTTCTCCGGGCCGGAAATCCTTGTGTAACACCGCAGTTTATGTAATAAAAGCTGTTACAACACACGTGAAAAAATACGATATTTTTTTACGTAATAATGCAGCGAAAATTTATGCGAATTTGCGAGGAAAGCTGCTCCAATCTTAGTTTAAGGCTGCGTTTTAATGTGAAGAAGGTTTTTTAATAGCTCCGTTTTCGGTAGAAAATTTATCCAGATAGCTTGTGAACAGTGGGCGCAACCGAAGTCATTGCAGTTACATGACACGGAAAAATCAAACTGACCTGAAACACAATTATTCCTGCAACCACTAAGGTGGAAATTAACTGCGTTGAGAATTTAAAATCTGAAATAAAATCTATGTATCAGTTTCATATTTTTGTCAAACACTATTAATCAAAAATTTAGAATATAGACAAAACTAAACTGAACTAAGAAAATATCAGGAAAGTACCTGAAAAGAACTAAATAAAACACTGAATTAGTTTTGAGTGGCATGCACCATTAACAAATGCACCTCCAATTCGTGAGAGTGAAAAAGAACACGAGTGTTAACCCTTCAACTTCCAATAAAGTAAAAGGTAAAAAGGAAAACAGGTAAGCTGTACACTCAAACGTTTTGAGTAGAAGTTGTATCTCGCTTGACCTAACACCAAATTCACGTAACTGATTTACAAGGAAATGTATAACAGCTTGAGGAAAGAGTTGGCAATCAGATCGTGGGAGTTAAAGGGTAAACTGTCTAGCAAGGAGCGTAGAATCGATAAAGAAACCGGCAGGTCAATTTTCATCGGTTATTCGTCACCGAGGTAATTCTTGACTAGGGAATTTAGTATTATCAACTGAGTTGAACACGTAAATTTGCCGCCGTAAGGAGTTTCAAAGCTGACGTTTCGAGCGTTAGCCCTTCGTCAGAGCGATTAACGAAGGGCTAACGCTCCAACTTCCAGCTTTAGAAATCTTAACGGAGGCCAGTTTACGCTTTTAACCTCAGGTGATGATACCAAATTTCTTTTTTATACTCTCCCACCAACGCAGCACCGCTGTTTCTTTAGAAACTTACCCCCTTACTATCCCTCTTGTCATTGAGCCTTCTGCTCCCAAGATCTCATTAGCAATTCTCTCTACTGTTTGCCATACAATTATTACGATGTCAGTTCAGAGAATTTCGTATTGGATCAACTGACTATCCCTCTTGTCATTGAGCCTTCTGCTCCCAAGATCTCATTAGCAATTCTCTCTACTGTTTTTCATACAATTATTACGATGTCAGTTCAGAGAATTTTGTATTGGATCAACTGATATTCCCCTAAATGATATTTCTCTTCATTCTCATCACTTGTGTACTTGATATTGTAAGGATATTGTGAGAAGAAATTCTTTCTTTGTCATTCATGGGAGTTACAGGGTTAAGCAATATTGGAAGTTAATCTCAATATTAAATTCCAACCAAAAGAGTTTTATTGTCTATTAGAAGCAATCAGATTGATGGAACCAACCTCCTCTCGGTCTGTAGATTTTACAGATCAGCCTCTTGTACCATTTCTCGTCAGCCATGGTTCTGGAACTTAATTATTCCAATGTCAATTTCTACTTTAGCTTTATAGGATAACAATTGTTTTCCACTGAGGGGCCGGGCATTATTCATCACTGGGGAAGGGGGTGGGTCAAAAGATTTTTTTGAGGTGGTAGTAGAGGGGAGGGAGTCGCATGGCTTTCAGGGGGGAATGAGGGGGAATTTGTCGTTGTTAGTAAGGTATAAAAGGGATACTATAAAAACTTAACTGCTCTATAACTGCCAGTAAGGGGGATCAAAACAATATCACAGAGCCTAATGAGAGACCCCCTTTTCCCCTTCCTTCCCTGCGATGAGTAATGGACGGTCGCTTACTGACTAATGCCTATTTCGCACCAGTGATAGACTATTTTCGAATCGAATTACCAAACAGTTCCAGTTAACCTTCTGGAATTTACCGGATGAATTCTGGGGAAAATCACGAACCTCACCAGTGGTGTTTTGATTGTTCTCCACTCGCGACAATTCGTAAGTCTACGAGCGACCCAAAATCGTTCCCAGTTTCTCCTCTCTTCATCTCTTGGGGAAGTAATTTCATGGGAGAGGGGCTGGGTGAGAGAGACACAGCGTCTGCACGTCGGGCATGCACGAGGAGATCAATTCTGGCCAGCCGCGCGCTGATTTCCCGCGCAAAATTTCAAAGGAAAGCATGAGAAACAACTTTTGTCTTACAATATGAGTGAAAGAAAATTGAAATCTTATTAGAAATCTGTGAAAGGAAACAAAAGTAGGGAAAAGGAGAACTCGAGAGTTTTCGAACACAAAGCTTATTCAAGTACGAGTTTCCTGTTGATTTGCCAATCTGTTTTGAGCTTTACCACAAAAGTTATACGCCTTTAAATTACTCTGACTTACTAACTCATGTGACACAACTTGAGCTTCACAAACTGAAAGCACTCCACCTAATTTGCACATGCACAAGCGAGCAGCCACATTTTGAACGCCAACCCCATGTCATCTTTGGGCTAAACAGGAGAACAACATACTTACGTATTCGATCCTAAAGTCAGCAGCTGCTTGACGTGAATACGCCCTGATGCTTCGATCAAACAGGTGTGATGTTCATCAGCCCCCAAAATTTCTGAATAGTGCTGTACAGTGCAGAAGTTAGAAAGGATTTTGCGAAATTTGCATAAATTTGTGGTTTTGGGGAAGAAGTAGAGTCGTTGGAAACTTTCCATATTGGGGATGGCTGATGCTTGGGGGATCACATAGTTTTCAGGGGCAGTGGAGAGGGATCGTTGGTACATAGACACCAGAAAGATAATAATAAACAAAACGGGAGCATATATGGAAAAGAAAATCTGAGATTTTACTGTCGAGATTACCACCTGACACATAATTCAAAATGTTTCCATCGGACTGATAGAAAATTACGGCGTTTTTAGGAATCGGTCTCCATTTATCGGGAAGGGAGGGGGGGGAGTTGACGGAAAATAGGAGGATTCTGCTTGTATCGCTATAAAACTTACCTGATTCCCTAACTAAGCCTTTGTAGTATTCTAGTATCCTCCCTAATAGGCAACGAATTTTGGAGAGATTACCCAAAGATAAATTCTGGCCGACTAATCTCCCCTCCGGTGATAAAAGCCATGTCATCTCCCCAAAATCCTGCAAACCACCCACCAACCCCCCCTCCCCCCAGGTTAAAATAATGATTATTCCCTTACCTCGCGGGATGATTATCAGCGGAATTTTTCGTGATTTAATTTTTTTAAAATTAAATTTTCATACTATAAACGAGTAACATCGTCTTTTTAACAAGCGGAACTTACCCAAGATGACAGCACTCGGCACTGCTTTATTTGCAAAACAAGTAGCACAGCAAACCTCAGAGCAATGAACAGTAGACAGAGGTAAGTGGGAACTTTGCCAAGGAATTCAATATATTGCTTGGTTTTTATATCTTCCTAAAAGAATAAAATGAAAACTTCAATTTGCAAGTTCATGCAGAGCAGAGCTCGGTGGCTTAAGAGAATGAATTCTTTAGTCGACTAGCCTCAGGAATAAACAAACGAAAAAACGCAAGAACGAGCAAACGAAAGAACAAAGGAAGGGACGAGAGGGCGAGGAGGTGAATGATTAAACACACCAGCGCGCGCAACTCAGCGGTCAAGCTTAGGGCATGCGTGAGGGGATCAAATTTGGGCGCTCGCGCGCCAATCTCCCGCGTAAAGTTCCTGAGGAAAACATATGAACCGCTGTCTCACAAACTAAGCAGAAAAAAGTTGGAATGTTCAGGAAACCAATAAATAAAACAAAAGGAAAACTCGAGACTTATTGAACACAAAGGTTATTCAAGCACGGGTATCCCGTTGATTTACCATTCTGTTTCGAGCTTCACCAATCAGGTCATACAGTTCTAAAACACCACGACTCACTAACCTGCGTGGTGTTTGGTGACTCAGTTTTGTGAGTCAACTTGGTTCTGACAGCCCAAAAGCACGTCTCATAGTCTTTATAACTTTTATATATAAGCAGAATTTGACCACTGTGCCTAGCCAATGGCTCATCGGAAAAAAATCAATAAATAGGAATGAAAATAGATTAACTACTATAACAACAAGCACCTTGGCGAATGCCAGATATTTACATGATGATGATGATGATGATGATGACGATGATAATGATGATGAATATTATTTTTATTATTAAAACTATGTTTCTTACTACATAAGATTCCGTGCACTGAAATTCAATCACAAGTCCAACGATGAATCTGAAAATAATGAACGAAAAACAAAAAGATATAACTGTGTTTTTGTGGGAGTTTACGAATTATTCTTTCAACACCTAAACAATTCATGGTTGATTGACTGATTCACTTACTGACTAACTGGCTGGTTCACCGATGGACTAACTGAATGGCTAACTGACTGACTGACTAACTATATAAGGGACTGACTGCCTGACTGACTGGTTTACCGTCTAATTGAATAGTTTACTGACCGACTGGCTGGTGGAGAAACGGACTGTCAAAAATAATAAAGAAACTGTGGTGCTGCGTCGGTGCGAGAGGATAGCAGGTAATTTAGTGTTAACAACTGAGTTGAAAACGTAACTCAGCTACTGTAAAGAGTAAAAAAGCTGTCGTTTCGAACGTCAACCCTTCGTCACATTGAACGTGCGCCAAACGTAAATAAAGGAAAAAAACACAGTAGGGGAGAAAAGAGGAGGAAAGAGAAATCCTAATTTGAACGAATGCCTTCGGAAAGTTTTAACAAAAACTGCTTTTAAACTACCTTTTATTCCCAAGATCAGATTAGTAATTCCCCTTACTGTCTGCCACACAAATCAGAGGATGTTAATTTGGAGAATTTGGTATTGGATCAACTTATAATCCCCTCCTTGATATTTTCTTCATTCTCATCAATTTTCTGCCTAATATGTAATTGATGTTGAAAGGAGAAATTCTGTCTTGAACATTCATAGGAGTTAAAGGATTCAGTCATGGCCTATTTGTAGATGACATTGGTCTTACCTCATGGTAGCATAAAGAAAACCCAGCAAAGAGCCAGCCAGTCTGTTCTCAGTTGTCAAACAGGCAAAAAATGGGTAGAACAGGATTCCATACTCAAGAACAGAAAAAAGAGCAGAAAAAACTAAAAAGAAAGATAACGCACATTGTGGTTAGTGCAGGGTAATAAACCTAATGCAAGGCATAATATTAATGTAGGGCGTAATTGAAGAAGATGGGTATGCTCATTTCCGCATGAGTTTGTTCTCTGTATATCCTGCAAAGCAATTCTATCGCATAAAACATTTTAGAGAAATCCGTGGTCATTGTCACCTTCCTTCCTTAAAAGTACCGACCTTTGATAGTCTCTCTAACTTAAGTAATCCACTTTTTCGCAAAATCTTTTGCAAATAGCAGTAATCCGAGAGATTCTCAAGACAAAAATCGCCAATGCGCAGACTCTGCTATCATCGTATGTTTGGGAAGCCTGTGGATCTGCTAACCTGATAACCATGGTGGGTCTGCGAATTCCAATGTTGAGTTAGAGAAGAAGGTACTGGCTGTTGCTCCAAAGGTAATAGCGATAGTATACCTGTTGATTTTGTCCATTCCTCCCAAGAAATTGATTGGTCTGAAACATACAAATACAAATTGTAGCTCCAAAGTCATTATTTATAGGTTTGTTTCCACTACCAAGATAGAAACGGAGCTTCAACTTACATTAACAACCCGGGGTATCCTTTGCAATATTCAAGTTTCCAACTGCTACGACGTTTGAGACATGACAGTATCAAAATAATGACAATCTATGGAAAAGAGAAGAATAGTGTTGTGTAAAATAGGCCATTTTACAGTTGTGTACTTAGTTACCAACCCTTTGACTTGGAGAGAGGGTGAAGGTGACCTTGTTGTGATGGAGACCTGTATCTAGTTAGCATGATCGATAACAAAGTAATTTTCGATTGAAAAACTGTTAGATTTGTATGAAATCAAGGTCAACCTTAGCCTTACTTCTGTTCAAAGGCTTGGAAACCAAGCACACAACTGTAAAATGGACTATTGGGGGAGAATTTCGAGCGGTTGAGAACAATCTACTGAATGAAAGAGCAAACGAACTGATGAATGAAAGAACAAAACTAACAGACGAAATAAAGAACAAACGAACTGAACTGCAGAACAAATGAACGAACGAACCGATCGAACCAGCTGACGAACGAGCACCGAGGACGAACTGAACGGAAAACGAACACGAATGAAGAACCCACGAACGGACAAAGAAACTGGGCTAATAAACGAACGCACAAACTGAACGAATCCCATGAGCGAAAAATGAAGAGAAATAAAAAGAAAACAATGATAATATAAAATTAAAAAAATGAATTTCAAAAGCATCGTGAGGTTCATCAAAGCGATATCTTACTTCGTGCTGCTGCGAAGCCTTGGAAATATAATAATTATAGTGATAATAAACAATATTTAAATATTGACTTTTAGACTATTTATCTTTCACAACTATTTGAAAGATTGATTTCTAAATAGTTGCTTTTTATGTTGATAATTTTACCAGTGAACTCTTATTTTGCTTTAGCTATGCAAGTTCTTCGGAGTCAATATACATTTTTGTACATAAAGCACGATTTGTTTTCGTTCCGTATCCATCTGAAAATATTCTGACTGAGTTGTGAATAAAGCTCTACATATAATAATAATAATAATAATAATAATAATATTAATACTAACAATAATGGGATTAAGCTGTTGAAACTCTACGAGGTGGCTCTTCTTATCCACTGAAACAAATTGTAACGAAACGAAGACACAAAACGTCTTTTATAAAAACCCGACCAGGTGGAGGCAACCAGCAAGCAAAGGGGTTGAACTTGGGGCAACTGAAAACAAACTCCATGAGTAGCAGGATGGGAGACTTAAACTCGCGACCACCAGATTACAAGTCCAGCGGTCTAAACACTCGGCCACACAACCCCACAAGAAAAACAACAACATGTCAACGCATGAACGAACTGGTCGAACGAACAAACGAATGAACGAAGTAAGCGGAAAGAGTTCGATTAAATAAAGAGAATTATAAACTGGGAGCTAGATAGTTTATCTTCCCATCTCTTTATCCGTTTGTTTTATCAGCACTTCCTGCCTGTTCAGACGCTTGTTCACTTACCGCGGGAGCGAGACATCCATGATCAAATTTCCTCTCAGTCTGTACACATGAACTGTAACGCAACAAAACATATATAAAAACATCAATCAATCATATCGGTTTATAAGTGATCGTTACACATGAAGAACAATAGTGGTATGTGAAACTTTCTGAGAATTCTACAAAGGGAGACTGCGTGACGCGTGGCCAAGCTTTTCTGATAATTATCAAAATGTCAAATTTGTCTGAGAAATTCACGTTCAAACCACGACGTTTCATGGAAACCTTCGCGGATTAATGAAAGTTTGAAAATCAAATTTGCCACCTTGTGGTTGCCAGGCGCTTCACTCATTTCTAAATAAGTTACCTGTAGTTTGCTTGTTTGTTGTTTTTTCTTTTTGAAAACTTTGTGCCTATAAAACTCGTCAAAATAAACTGATATGCGGCGTGATGTTTGCCTGAAGACGTTGTCATTGCGTGACGCTGTCGAAATGGCCGACATTCGACGTTCATTCAACATTCTTCTGAAGCACGCATGAAGTTTAGCATATAAGTGGACACTGTATGAAGTACTATGAATATTCCTGTGGATAAATATTGCTTAGAAAGTGGAGTTCTAGAGAACATAACGATAATCTTTTACCTTGAAAATTCTAAACGGGTTGAATGTCAAAGCAGAACTCTTCTCCAGCAATAATTATGGTGGAATCCAAATGGTATTTAAATCGCACAAACTTATCGACTGTTGCTGCAGGAATCGGCTCGGTTCAAGGAAAGCTTTGTTTTCGTAGAAGTTTGACATAAACCGGAAGTCTATTTTAAGAATATCCGAATTCATAAAAAAGACAATACTTACGACCCTTCGGTGTCGTTGGAAGAGTGATTTGAAGAAACCTCTGTCATGTTAAAGGCTGGGTGAATTATCGTGGACGTCAACTTAAACGGTAATTCCCACAAATATTCGCGTCTGTCAAGAGTTCCGTTCGGTTAAAAAACCTTCGCATTTGGCTCTACGCACTAAACTTCCACAAAACGACACGCGCACGTGTACTCGAAGCATCCAAACGTTTGTACCTCACTTTAACGTTATGCAAATTATTCCCCTTATCGAATTACACATGGATAATGGTCACACAAGCAAAGTTCTAAGAGGAATTTTATTGCGCGTAAGACAAACAGCAAGAAGGTGATAAAGCCGACAAGATGGTAAGTAACCCTGCAGTATGTAATGGTACAAGTGTGGTGTTACGTAAAGTCAGAGTGATGTCCACGCTGCCTTTTTAAAGCTGCCTTTACGCCTGGTGACGAGGTTGACACCAGTTACACTTGAATAATAATGTCAAACCTGTTTTAAGAGGCACCGTTTTAAGCGATCGGTTGTCAAAGTCGCGAAATTTACCCCTTTATTGCTTTAATTTTCACCTCTGAACAGCGGTCACCTCTATTAAGCGGTCGTGGTTACCCTTGACTGAGTCCCAACGGCCTCACTGCACTGTCTTCCACCTTTATTGAAATATCACTTAGAGCGGGACCACTCAAATAAAACTTTCAATAATCATCCAAGTAAAATTTAATCCGAAGTTAACGTCAGTAGTATTTTGAGGCAAAGGTTTGTACAATTTTGGCATAAAAAGACAATTTATGTCGTTCCTTTGTAGTACCCTTATGTATTCTGCGGAACCTGTATTAAGCAGCCAACCCATATTACTTACATTTACTCAGGCCTGTCGAAAGATATTTTTAACGGAGGGTGCACTATAGATAGCACAGTGCTTATCCAAGTAAGTAGGGGGGGGTAGGGCTGCCACATCTCATCCTTCCCCCCCCCCCCAGTGTTTCAGTACTGTCAGACCTCATTGTTATTTAATATAAGACTGTCTACTTTAGTCTTAAAGACGCAGTCGAACTTTAAGTTTCACGATGATAAACTATATTAAGAAAAACAAAAGAAAATATTTTACTATATTTTGACATAATAAGCAGTTTTTTTCGCGCAGTATTCAACTTGAAGCATAAACCTATCATAGAATATATAGCTGTTTCGAGAGAGGTGGTTGGATAAAAAAGCGTAAACATGCACACGACAATGCAACCACTAAAGGTATTGTGGATAGTTTTCAGGTCACGGCACTTTAAACTCAGGATGCAAGGGAAATCTGAGAAACGTCACTGTACGTACAGCGAGTTTGATTAACTGATTAATTTTCTTTCACTTATTAAAATTTATTGATGACTGGATACCCACATTATTTTCCGAGGTTGTCGCGTGAAGTTTTTTCTGTTATTTTCTGATAAACTTTCTCCAAACAGCCATATACCTTACAGCACTTAGCTATTACAATGCCCTTCATTTAATACTTAAACTATTTATGTGCTATGAGCTAAATGTGAATATTAGACCATAGAATCGACTAAAACTGCTATTGAAGACGAATCGACCTCACTCTGTTCAATAGGTACCGAAAAGGAATGGTGACGATACTGTATTATCGTGGGATTACGGAGAAGAGTTACGGCCAGAAGCCAGCGGTTGACTACCCTCTGTGCCAGGCGTGGATGGCGGATTTCGCGTTTGAATCCTGTTTCAAAATACATAAACAGTTTTACTAAAGTGTATTTGAGAAAATCCAATCTATATGTAGACTCCCTTAAAAACGGAACTCATGCACTGTCCGATAAAGCTACGTTATATTAATTAAGTGACATACCAGTGACTTGTTTTGGCTCCTCAGCGTTGTTTGGCTGTACGGAAATGTTGGAATGTTCTGTGACGGACAGATTTTTGAGTCAGTTTGTTAAACACAGCTATATTTACTTGTAGAGATACGCGCAATCTGATTGGTCAAGGATTGCGTCATATATTGCCTTAATCACCTCGTGTCCGAGGAAGTGATAAATGCGACAGAAAAAAAATTTCAATTGAAAAGAGCACAAAAGATGCTATCATACTGAGTTTGGTGGAACACGGCTTTCAATGGCAGTAAATGAAACTGTTAAATCTTGCTTATGTAAGTAGATACGAATAATCAATACAATTGTGACAAAACATGCGAAACGCTTTCTTTATTTACAAAATTTGCAAAATTATTTGAAAGCACCTGAGCAACTGCACTAATTAAATGTTATTCGCCTCAAGTTCAGTGAGCATTGATACGGGAATTATTCAACAGTATTCACTTCGCCTTCGGCGAATAATTGTTGATAAAAGACAGTTCGTATGAGGGACAAATGTCGGAATAACAGATAGACAGACAAACAGAGAGGCAGACTGAATAACTGACACGCTAACAGATTTACGTATTGTTTATTGGCTGACGGACTCACTGACTGACTGACGGACGGACTGACGGACGGACGGACGGACGGACGGACGGACTGACTGACTAACTGACTGACTGCCTGGCTGACTGACGAACTGATTCACTTGGTTACTGACCGAGCGACCGATTGTCTAATTAACCAATCCTACTCGAGTTAATACTCTCAATGTGTTCTTCTAAGACCAGAAAAATTAAATTTCTTAAAAGTTGCTTACGTTTCTCCTCCGAAGTTGTCGCCTTGTTGCTTTCAATGAGCAATTGACAGAACATCAACACAACAGGATGTCTGTGGGCTACCAACACATGAAGAAATCCAAGATACGCAACAAAACCTGTTCGTTAAGTTGAAGGGGAAAATGGGCATTAGATGGGGACTCAACTGAAGTCTGCGTTACTGTTGGGTTCGTTTTAGTTGAAGCTTTCCCGGCTGAAGTATCTTTAGCTAAGAGACCAATCATAATTTTATCACCGGGGTGGAGAAGGGGAAAAAGGATTTTGCACGTGATCGAATGGCTTTCAGTGGGGGAGAAAGGGGAATCAGTCGTCTCTTACAGAGTTTAAAGAGGAACTATTGCAAATTGACTGCCAATGAGGATTGATGGGGGGGAGAGAGTCCATAGATTTCATTGTGATACAACCAAAATCCTTCGATCA
The DNA here is from genome assembly GCA_942486045.1 of Pocillopora meandrina. Classification (NCBI taxonomy): domain Eukaryota; kingdom Metazoa; phylum Cnidaria; class Anthozoa; order Scleractinia; family Pocilloporidae; genus Pocillopora; species Pocillopora meandrina. The sequence continues at coordinate 59,353 of CALNXJ010000211.1, read as the reverse complement.
CCTTCCCCCAAGCTTTTCTCCAGTCCATCGTGCCGCGTTGCATTGTTGTTCAGATGCTTCGGTAATTTGAAAAAATATCAAAAGCAGCAAGAAGGAAAGTCTGAGAAGCAACAAGCAGTTGACCAATTTTTCAACTTTTCGGCAGACATACCACCGTTCGGCAAGCGCTGAATGGGAGATGATAGGTCAGAAGACTTAAACACGGAGGAATTAACTTTCTAAGCATGCGTTTTTCGAGGAGCTTACCTTTGTCCCATTTCTGAAATCCTGGCATTAAAACAGTTCGGTCGAGACGTGAGAAGAAGAAAAGCCCGAGAATCATAGCTTTAGCTATGCGAAGAAGACCTGACAGGAATCCAACAATGGCGTTGAGGAACACGAACGCATACGACATGATTGAGAACAGTCGTCTAAAAATTGATTCCAAAACGAGAACAAAAGAGAAAAAAGTGAAACAAAGAAATAATATTTAATAAATATTTAATAAATTTAATAAATAATATTTAATAGCTGCTTATAGCTAATGAGAGGAACAACCTTGAGTAGAAATCGTGGCCTACTTTCAAGAAGGTAAACATAAAGAGGAGCGTCTAAGTGAGGTTAGCCATTGGCTGTAAGGAGGCAAAAAAATTTAGCTGTTACGCGTAAAAAAAAATGTTTCCTACCTACGATCTGTCATTTCGAAAGATTTCAAGTAACTGTTGCCCAAAAAAGGCCAAAATTTTGGCTGTTAGCCATAAAAGCCATCACCACATTAAGACCCTCGAGGAACCTGGAGGCAGCCCTATATGCTGATTCACGATAAGGCTCTTAAAAACATAATGACCTTCTTAAGAGAAGAGGAGAGGTAAATTCTTCAGGTTAATTGTTGCAGAGCTGGTAGCACATTATGATGAACTCTGCGAAAACTAATTTTCGTGCCAACATCCTGTGTCTGGCAAGACGAGCAGCATTTTCTTTTGCTGCAAATGAGACGAACAGTCATTTTCTCTGTTAAGCATCAAAGCCACTATCTTGGACAAATTGTCTTGAAAAATTTGCATACACAGCCAATGTTAGTTATTGCATGAATGCAAGCTTTTGTGACGTAAATTGTTTCATTTAACGTTGCGTGGAGGTGAAGAGGAGTAAGACCCACGAATGGCACACCGACCCTTAACGCAAATGTAATCTCTCATTAACACATAGACGCCATGTTAACTTGCTTCTGTTCAGTAGTAGCGAACAGTTGACTCAAAAAGATGTGGTAAGAAAACGATCCTGCAGTGCAGGCGTCTTATTGGGGCGAGCTAACGTTATAAGCTGGCGATCGTTCATCCGACTGGTCATGTTTGATTTGGAGTTAGAGTGAACCCCTCTCCTCATTTTTGACCGTCGACCGCCCCCTTGGTACAAATTTCTTTCTCTCCCAGCCTTCTGCTACCATTAAAATCAAAGATAGGAAAATACTGAGCATCCACTCGCTAAAATTACGCCTGCTGTGCAAGCTAAAAGAAAACAAATTGGCGCACAAGGCGCAGCCGAGTGGTTCAGTGATTTTCTTCCCATAAATTGACATCTTTTGTGATCTATAACTGTACACAGCCACGTCAACAATCAATGATAAAGCAACGAAACTGTGTTTATGATGACGTCATCTATGTGTCAAGAACCAGTCAAAGTACGTGCGCAGCTCAGCTTATCATGTTAATAGAAACAGAAACTGTATTTTTAAGTTACCGGTTGTCAACCACGACTGAGAAATTTGGGTATTCTCTGTCACGAAAGACGTATTGAGATAGGAACACGCGCTGGAACACTCGTAATATGACAGCTAGCACTATCGATGGTCTGAAAAAAGAAAAAAAAGTGAAAAGAAAGACAAACAAACATGAGCCAAGTCAACACCTGAGGGGAAATGTAAACAATATAAAGCAACCTATTCACGTTATCAATTTACTTACACAGCTCCTTTCGCAGCTGATGAAATCAAATCGCGTATCATCTTAGAAGTGCTTGGAATGAGAATTAGAAGGAAGCCCAAATTTGACAACACGACAAAACCTGCAAAGAGAAACGAGCTAAAATTTGGAAAAACCAATACTGGAGATATGAAAAACTCATCATTTGAATAACCTGATTCGACACTACGTAGCGCTCTACGAAGCCTTTTTTTTATTAACACAAGAGGTGTTAAGACATACGTGAAAGTTATGCAAACCCTCAACTTATTCCAAATCTCAACTAGCTTAGGCAACGTAAAAACGAAAAGAAACCTCCTCTTTTGCTTCAATATAGGCTCGGGTCTGATATGTTACTCTGGATGTTCCTTTTGTAATTAATAATAAAATCGATCATTGGAACTACAGCGTTTACATATTTTTTTAATCATAATACGTTTGAGCAACACCAGTCTGAGCACGAAACAAATGCACTGTTTAAGGTTGAACATTGCATACATACCAATCACGGCATAGGCGACTTGGTATCCAGTATAACTCAGACTTCTTCCCTTCAAGACAAAGTATTCAGCAGTGAGGCAAAATGTACATGACCTCCTGTAAATCATCACCGTTATCATGATCGTGACCATGACTATAAACGCAGCTGTAAATGTGATCTTGACCGTAAACTGTGACCGTAAACGTGATTGCGAACGTGACGTGTTTTGACTGTTACGGTCAGTTACATTCAACCATCATTAAGTTATTCAAGGAGCAAATTCTCAATTTCTGGAAAAATCTGAGAGCTTTCCAACCTTTCAAATTATCGTGCCCTTCAATTAAGGTAACTTTTCAAAATATATCAGTGTAGGCATAGGTTAGTCATTTCCTCTTTAATTTTGATAGGAGCGTTGAAAGCAAGCTTATTGCCATACCACAAAAGAGGCCGGTGAGAGGCAAACGTTTTGCATTAGGTGTCTATCTCCACGGTAGAGCTGGAACATGTGGTCCCTATTAAATAGAATCACAATAAACTTAACAATAATCTTTCAGTCCGAATTCAACAGAATGCCTAAAAACGAGTATCCAGGATCCCTCCTGGTCTTCGAATCATCTAACGATTCTCTCTCTGTGTTCGAGTGGCATTCCATTTTTTCATGGCATTTTACTGGCGGCCAAAAGACGTTCACAAGGCGAATGAACTGAACGAAATTTACCGACAATGCAACGTCAGGCAAAAAAAGGTGTTTAATTGAGAATCGATACTTGCATATTGAATGCATAAAACACTCTATTAATGTACAAGCGCTTTAATGCTTGTCTTATTCACACTAATGCCGTCCAGGAATGCTATTGAATTGCAAACAGTGAGATAAAAATAATAATGAATGGTCTCTGCACTATAGTGTTTGTGTATTGTCTCCATCGAAATTCAGGATGGTGTTAATGACTTGAAGGTTAGCGCTAATGAAAGTACGTTTTTCTCTTCTGTGTGACGATTGACGCATAAGAATGCCCAAAACTGTTATTGAATGCTGATTAAAATGGAAAATTGAATCTTATTTATGTGCAAATGATCGTATTTTGTCGCTAATGAATGTAACTTCACGCAGTTGTTCACCTTTTCACATAAATGAATGCGTATTTTCTCATAATGAACAGCAAAAGGTGTAAACTAGTCACAAGTACCTGTGGCACTTCATGAAATGAAGTGTTGTTATAATATAAATCAGACCTGCGAAAATGAACGATCCGTAAAGACCACCTAAAATCAACATAAGAAATATATCAATATAGCCAACAGAAAATAGAAAACAGACCTAGCCTGTTCTAAGAAAGCAATTAGGTAGTAAAGCAGCGGAGTGGTGAACGGCGCATTTGTAAACGGTGTAATTATAGGGGCAGTGGGGCAAAAACAACGAGGGGGACTTCGGTCAGGTAACGTAACGATCCCGAACCAAATCTTCTCCGGTTTCACTCGTCTGCAACTGTCGCACCGTTTATAATCGTTTCATTAACTGAGCGCCTAGAACAGGCTTAAATAGCTCCTGGTACAAGAGCTGATAGAAGTCTCTCTTTGCATGATAAAGGCTTTTTACACAAGTGATCTCCTCTCGCACAAGCGTCAACTTCATAATCATCTCAGCGCGAACTGGACCAATTTGTCCCCAGCAATATAGCAAAAAGTTTCTGAGATGGTCGATCTCCTTACGTGGTCTTTTTTTTTTGTGAGGTGTTCTGATGGAAATACTCACAGGGGGTAAGAGTTTCTTTGAAATGCCGTGGGAAATACAGCTTATCAGAACGAAGTATGTCCTATTTGAAATATGATAATGAACAATGGTAATATGACTAATTTTTATGGAGCAGTTTCCGCGGATTATAACTTATTCAGTAGTTTTGGGAAGTGGTTTGATTAATTGACCAGTGAACGGAGTGACTAAAAGAGTGACGAAAGATTGTCCGCTTCACATAGTCAAGTAGATAAAGGCTTTGAACTTGAAAGATTTTAGGAAGCAGGTAAATCATCATGTTTTACTGCCGATACATTACCTCTTAGAGTATGAATATCCAAATAGGAATCCCTGAGAACGCCTATAATTTCTTCCCACATGATTAGCAAAGGCAATGAGACCTACATGTAACAAAGAGAAATAGAGTATATAAGAATCACTTCATGGAAAATATTTGCTTTAAAAAATATGGGTCATAAATAGACACACTCGCGTCTGTTATACTGAAAACTTGAACCCTTGCAAAAGACAAATCGAGATACAGGGAATGAAAAAATCCATTTCGAAATCGATAGACAAGACATCTTCTGATATATTGAGTACTAACTTCAAAGACAGCTATCCCAACGAGAAACACTGTTGATATCAACTGAGTGGAAAACTTGAAATCTGAAATCATAGACGTTGTCAATGTCATTAGTCCAATCCATGAGTCTAGATTTACGCTTATTAATAAAAAAATAATGAAATAAATGAAAAAATTGATAAATTAATCAGGGCCTATCGACGATTGTAAAGCATGAGGTAAAAAACAATAAAGGGACCTAAAATGCTAACGTTTTTTATGTTTTAACGAAATACCATGCACACCTGCCCTTGGTATATAAAAAAAGTAGAGAACCTTCCAATACCATTCTCTCTTGTCTGGGTATCTGAAAAAAACCGAAGACGATACTGCTGACAATAATAATAACTCTTATTCTGATCAATTCCTCACGATAACGAGACAGGGACAGGAACAGGGACAGGGACAGGGACAGGGACAGGGACAGGGACAGGGACAGGGACAGGGACAGGGACAGGGACAGGGACAGGGACAGGGACAGGGACAGGGACAGGGACAGGGACAGGGACAGGGACAAGTAAGGGAACAAAGACAAACATAAGCAAAAGCACAAAGACAAGGACAAGGACTAAGGCAAAGACAAATTAAGACCAGGACAATGAAAGATAATGAAATTTAACTGTTTTTTAGAGTCGGGCACTGAACAGGAGCTTGTTCAGAGGACCAACTTTTTTAGAGCTTTTAAAAGTTATCTTACATTGGAGGTTTTTGCCCCAAAATGAACTTCACGTGAACAACGTCCGAATCATGAGCCAGTGAGCGGGAGCAGGAGTCCTTTCCCTAAAGAGAAAGATTTGAGGGACACAATAAAAATAGTTGCCGATACATCCAACCCCTTAGCTTTTTACCTTCTTGTTGCCATTTTCACCTGTTTGTTTATAAAGTCTTGAATTCTCCCAGATCTCATGATATTTTGTAATTTTTTTTATCTGGATTTTAAAGCGTCATTGAAACCTTGCTTAACGCTTTTCTTTGAATTTTATGATGTTACTATTGCCTCGCCGTGTGCTTAATTAAACAGGAAATGATCTTAAAACTCCAGCTAGTCGAAGACACATGCACAAATTACACACTTCTGTATCTGCTGTAAAGTGACGAAAACATACATGTTTGCAACTCTGACTTACAGCTGACTCTGTAGAAGGTACAGACCACATCTGTCTAACCCGTCGAACAATAAGAAAAGCAAATCGCGTTGTTATAAAGATGAGGCACAGTGTTGTAGGTAGGTTAGAAATAATAAACATTATTCCATACGCTCCTGTTTTCTAAAAGGAAAAGAAATACTTTACTTTCTTGAGCCGTACGGGCCATAATTTTGTTTCATGACTCATAAAATCTAATTTAAAGCCAACAGAAATAATGGCACTCGAAACAACAGCGAACAAAAATTACTCGGGGAGTGCTCTTTAGCCTTTTCTACATAAAACAAAAATAGATTACAAGGACAAAGGCAAGGACAAAACAAAGAGAAGGACAAGGACTAAGGCAAAGACAAAAATATTTCACACCCCTGCAGGGGCGTGAATTGACTTACTTCCGAAAGTTGTTCATGGCTTGAGAACGATGACGCTTTTTCAGCGCAATATATACTATATTAGTATTTTGGGTGATTTAACTCTTTCTCTATAATCCATTTCCTTAGCTTCATTCAGTAGTTCATAAAAACACAGCAAGCAGCTTTATCTACGTGACCATAAGGAAACACAAGTTCTTCACGTTTGTTGATGCATTCCAAAACTAATACCTTATAAACAACGTGGCAACGTATCTCTGTAGCAAGTTGAAAAGAAAACCTGAAAGAAACCAATGGAAGTCAATGAGTTTAACGCATCATCTGGCCCTTTCGGGAAACTGTCGAAATACTGGAGGGATTGTAACTTAGAAAGGCATCTCGACCAAGAAAAGAAAGACAATATTCATCATAACATACCGCGCCCAAGCCCTACCTAATTCCCAAAGAACTACCATAGTACAAATCTTTATGTACCCATAACATGACGTTTGCAGTTTCACTTCGTCTTATATCAGGGATGGCAAATGTGACGATAAAGTTTTCGCCCCAAACTGGGAAACTGAATCTTCGCGGACGGTGCAATAATAACTGGGGGAACTAACTCTGTAGAGACGACTTGGCAGCGAGAACGGAAACTCGTCACGATTTCCTGGTACACGGAGACCTACTTCTAGTAAGCTTGTACGGGCGTCAAGGATAAGACAATCTTTGGTTCCACAGTACTTTTATTCTAGGTCAGGCCAACAAGCGACATGACCTCTAGCATACTCTAGTTTGTAATCATCAAAGCTGTACAAGGTACTTGCTTAAGAAGTAACTGGTGCGAAGTGCTATTGTTACACGAATCGCAATATTTGGATAAGGACACAAAGGAGCGGAAAAAAGTCTCTTTGAAGCTAAACAAAAACTACTTAAATATTCCATCTGTTTCCACGACGGAAAGAATCTCAAAACTAAAAAGACGGATGCAATAAACTTTAGGCCATTAAAGTAGGAAACCTAGGTGCGAATTTACAGCTCTGGTATAGAAAACAATACCTATCTTAATTGCAGTAGCGCAGCTCAGGAAATAAAAAAACGAAAAAGCAATTAAAGGTTTCTGCTTATTTGCGCAAGATTGGTTTGGAAACCATCGCATGAAAAGAAATTAAATTAACGCGTTTAAACTCAGCTGCTATCTACCATGAAAACCAATGTTTCCAGAAAGACCATTAACACTTATATTTACCTAAAAAAACCCATGTACTAGATGACAAAAGTGCCGACAAGCAGGTGCATAGTAAAAGCGAGTAACAACAAAAATCTATTCAAAAGCTACCGTGGTTTTTATGCATTTTTTTACTTTTTAAAATGAAAGGACTTGAAATGGTTAAATGTGAAAGTTTACGAATAAATTTGTTCCGAATAACACACACGGGAAAATCAGTAAATTTTCCCGTAACATTCCTCCCACCTTAAATCGAGACCTCCTGGTCGAGGAAAACTCCTAGAAACGTAGTGGTCATAATGAACATTGAACTTGGCATTCTTATAACCGATAAATCTGTCTCGAGTTAAAACAATATTTCTCTTATTGTATGCCCTTATGTCGTATTTCTTACTGCGCGTAATCTTCTATTTACTAAGGAGTTGTTAACTACTTCTTGGAAGAATTTAAAAATAACATGTTATCAATCGTCTTGATCCTATCTTACTTCCTGGTCAACAGCTAAGTAGTACTCTCTACTTGTTGCTAAAGTCAGTCATGGGTCTGAGGATAAGTAGTCTCCTGAGGTGCATCATGAACTGAGGCATTTCCATTCCTGGAGGTGCTTCTTTATATTGATCAAATCCCTCGTTAGATTCCATTCTGTAATCAGTTTTGGCTGGGGTATAAGAAAGATCGCCTTGGTGCCAAACCTTCTTTTGTGACACCTGTGCGAAGGACGGTGGTGGTTTTTGGATAACAGACCTGAAGTTACCATTTGCGTCGGTGTGAAATGTTGCGGACAGGGACACGGCAATGAACACTAATATCAACAGTGACTGGCTTAGTGCCACTTCTTTGTTCTTTGGAGAACGGGAAGGCAACATTCCTGAAGAAGGCTTCACTGAACCTTCGCTGGTAGAGGCGTGTTCATTTCTTCTGACATTCTTTTCTTGAGGTTTAAACGTTCCTGTCAAAGGCACTGAGGCTGAACATGCTTGCTCTTGTTGATTGGCTGATTCTTTAAGAGTAATGGTGTTATTATCGAGGTCAATCATAGCTCTGTTTACTTGGAGGAAATCGCGACCAAGGATGGCGTCATAAGTAAGGTTTTGCACGACTTGGAATTCACAAGGGAACTGACTTTCCTTAAGATATAACGGCAAGGTAATTCTTCTTAGCTGTAGGTTGTCTTTCCCAGTCTGAACTGTGGAAAAGGGAACGTCACCGTAGATCTCTTTTAAAACTTCTTCTTTTATAGCTGAAACGCTTGCACCAGTATCCAACATTAGACGAACAGGTTTTCCTGCTATTTTACCTTTAGTGATCAGGTTGCCAGGGTACGTGTCTGCTTCATTTACGAGGGGTAGCTGAACTTTTGACTGATTTGGTATTTGTAACTTTCTTGGCTTCTGGTTTGGATTTCTCGGCTTTCTACCCTGGTCACTGGTTCGTGTCGGCTTCATCTTCTGTAATAAATTAGGGTTGTTTGTGGCGTTTTCCTGACTCTCGAGTTGTGATGCAGTCCCTTCAACATCTGATTGGTTCTCTTCTTCGTAAGTGGAAGATTCTTCTGGTTGACAGTAAGTTGGTCTGGTAGCACGATGTAGGACCTGTCTCTCCTTTTGGAAACCGTCATTAGATTGGTTATAGTTGCAGTAATACTGAATATGGCCACGGCGTCCACATCGATAACATACGGGTTTAGTCTTGAAACTGTACTTCCTCCATTTATAACTAACTTCCTGTTTAGGCTTTATATTCCGGACGATTCCATCTAGGTTCACATCCAGCGGAAGTGCTACTCTGTGGCGGAGAAGGATCTAGAGGAGAGCCGTTTTTCACCTCGTTATCAGGGTTCATACTTGGACTGGTGTTGGTTTTAATCGTCTTTTGAGCTCGGCGAACAGCCCCGGGGAACGAAATAAGTTTATTTGGCTGGCACTTTTTCTTACTGTCAGGCTTTCTCTTCTCTGCCTTGAGAGTTTTTGTCGGTCCCAGTGGACGGGTGGCTATATCTGCGTCGGTTTTCGTCACCAGACCTCCCGGTAGGTCATTCTCAGAGTGGTCAGCGGATGTGTTTCCATAATTTCCATCATTTGCATAAGCGTCCTCTACGGTTTGTTGACAAATGCTCAGTTGGTTTTTTAGAGCTGGCAGAAGCGCGCTCGTGAGCTTGTTTTCTGCTACTTCATCATATCTGGCTGTCGCTGGGTAAAATCCTGACCCGTTTTGGTACTGTTGGTACAATTCTTCATCGGCTTGAGCGTCGTCTTCACCGGAGTCCTTTCCCAGGAATTCGTGTTTGCCCTGTGGAAACGTGTGGTGATTTTGTCCCAGTGGGGCCATTTCATGACCTTGGCTATCTATGGCGGCTAAGTGAGAGCTTCTTGGATTTCGAGAAGGTGAGTCATCCCTGAGTTGTGGCTGATTGTAACCGGAGCGGGGAGGATAATTTCCTCTTTCTTGGCGTCGTTGGTAGTTTGGCTGGTACCACTCGAAATTCTGATTGGGTTCGCGTGGAGACCTCTGGTTACAATTTTGTTGCACATGACCAACTCGTCCACAAGAGTAACAAATGGGTCGTCCCTCTCGTGTTCGCTGTCTTTGTGGTTCTTCGCGGCTATTTTGATTTCGCCTGGCTAAGCCATTTATTCGAGCGTCTACTCGGCGGTCAAGTTCCTGTATCTCTCCCATAAGGCTCTGCTTTATTTCGCGGATTTCGCGCAGAAGGTTACGCGACTCTTGGCTCTCAGAATGGTGAGGTGTGTTTTCAGCTCTAGTTATTAGTGATTCCATCCTGGCGACTATCGGATGTTCTGGGTTTGGTTGCTTTCCTATGGAGGTACTTGTTCCAGAATTGCCAGCCAGTTTGCCGTAACACAAAGCAAGCTTAAAATGGCGGAAATCGCCAGAAACCACCACAGACACACAAGATGTGAGTAAGTTCTATTGAATTCACTTATAAAATGTTCACATGTCGAAATATTTATCGTTGTAAATCGACCATATTTCGTTCCCCATACTATTCCTTACAACGTGTTCAAATTCTCAACGGTTCCTCTTGGAACTCAACCCAACGTCACACAACGCGTGGTGCTTTCATAAATTAACCGTTTGCTTTTTCTCGAGACATGAGCCTGGGACGGGTGTAATCATACTATTTTAAAGAGTTGACATTTCCTAAAACTATTGTTCAATTGAAGATTTTAATTTTAAAACCGTACAATTTTAGAATTTTCAAAATTTTTAATCAAGAAGTTAGAGTTGTTGTTGGCTGCGCTTGGAGCAACTCTTACGCTTCTCTCGTGCTCTGCAAACTCCCCGGGTGGTGCATCCATAAATCGATATATGCACGCAAAGCATGGACCGATTCTTTAGTACTCGGCGTGTTTATTGTAAAGAAACCTGCATCAACTTCGAAGAGTTCCGGTTTGTTTTAGCCCCATACCTAAAATTAACGATCTGATATCTCATGAAATCGCATGTTTTCAATTGAGAACTTATGTCAAACGTATTTTCGAAGTTTCACGAAAAACACTCTCCATAAAAACGAATAAAGGGATGACCGGAATTTCTACTCTGTCTCACTATGTCTGACTTAACGAACTAGTGTAAAAATTCCCATAATTTAAGGAAATACTCACATACATACCTCAACACGCCATAAAGAAAGCCAAGGATAGAACCAACGAACTTGTATTCGGTTGTGAGGCAGACAAAATATGGATAGAATAGTATTGTAAAAAGGAGGACAGCCAACAAAACGTCGATAACTGAGTAAATAGAAAGAAAGAAATTGCTCGAAGGTTTAATCAATGATTCTTGGACCTCAAATACTTCTTTAACAACCATAAAAGAACTCTTTTAATTCTCGGTTTTTGCAATTACTTTGTCTTTTCTCTAAAATACTTTTGGTTCAGTCTCCTAGCTTTGGTTGTCTCCTTGCAGAGGTTGTTTTTGTATGGGTGTGTTCTTGTGTACTTGTTTCGTTTTTGCTATCAATTTTTTTATTCAATTCACATTTAGTTAGCTAGTTTAAATTTTGGTTTTGTTCGTTTTCAAAGCCTTATTTTGCCTCTATGTAATGATTTAGTTTTGAATTTTGGGATGGTATTTCAGGTTTAAATGAAACATATAGCGATATGGCCATGCGCTTGTTGTGATGATAGTGCTGTACTTTGGAGACCACAAGGGTTTAGCCTGTTATTACGGAGCAATTTACTGGAACCTGGATTAGACATCCATCGTGCATTATTAACCGCCACCTGGTTAGCTCAATTGGTAGAGCGCCAGTCTGTTGTGCGGGAGGTCGAGGGTTCGAACCCCAGACCGGACCAACACTCAGGGTCTTAAAATAACTGAGGAGAATGTGCTGCCTTTGTAATTGTACCAGCAAATGGTTAGACATTCAAGTCTTCTCGGATAAGGACTATAAACCGTAGGCCCCGTCTCCTGCATCTTCAGTGTTACATGGTCAGCAGGGAACGTTAAAGAACCCACACACTTGTCGAAAAGAGTAGGGGGCGTAGTTCCCGGTGTGGTGGTCTATCTGTTGTTTCATTGTACATTTCATGCATGGGCTGGGTGGGTGAGTGAGATCAAATATGGACTGATAGCGGCAGCCAGAGGCGCCTTTACAAGCTGACGTTCGATCTCACTCAATTAGAATTGTAAACCGCCTTGAGACAGTATGTGATATGTGCGGTATATAAATACACATTCATTCATTCATTCATTCATTATGCGCATAACGGAGAGATTTCTGAAGGAATATGCTCTACATGATGATTCTTACTTCCAACACCGCTAAGAAACTCGATCATAACAGCGCTAGAGTTACCTACTTTTCACCCAGGGAGATTCCAATGGGACAATCGAGATACTGCCGCTTCCACCCAATGCCATTCTTATAACAGTGCTACCTGTGGCTCCAAACGTAACAGCAATAGTCCACCTGTTACTGAGACCACCAAGAAAGTTCATGGGTCTAAAGAAGAATGATGCAGATATATTGTCACTAAGGTAAATTGTACTGCAGCTTGATCAGAAGCCACAAAACCAACAACTTGTTGATAAATTGCACTAACTTTTTTCTTTTTTCAAATCCTGGTTGGCGTTAAACTAGCCTAAAGAGCAAGCGAAATTTTGGCGAGAGGACCAGAGTGGAAGTTAGTAGTTATTAGGCTAGTTGAAACAACTTACCGCACCTATGCTTGAAATTTGGAGTCAAATAACACACTTTTACATGTGATGGACAAGCTTTTGAGACACACTTTCAGCTTTGAAGCTTTCTCTTTTTAATTATACTTAAATTGTGGCGTCTATCTAGATTTGAATCATTTTGTAACGTGAAGACTTCGTAATATACGGGATCAATTGCAACGCAAAGCACGACGGGTTCCAGTGGGCCAAATCACTGAGGCAGAGGCTTCTATCCGGGTGCATGCGCATGCGTGTGGGTGTTTGTGTGTGTGTGTGTGCATTTGCGCGTGTGTATGGGGGCCCAATCGCTCAAATTCTAAATTTGCTATGAAACAACTATAAAAATATCTATTTTAATAAACGGACAACATACATCAGTAGTCCAGGACGCCCATCCCAGAGTTCCAATTTAAGCTTAGTGCGTCGCTTCAGGAATGAAAGAACTAAAATAATAACCAACTGCAAAGAAAAACATGAAGAAACATAAAATGATTCTTTAAAATAAATCTTATTTCATGGATTACACAAACAACATCGCATATAAGGAAAACTTGATTCCCAGCGCCAATTGTACAATCACGTATCGCACACAGGCTAACGACCTTTCATCACCAGTTTTATCATGATTGTTTTCCAACAGACATAACTAAGAACACTTAAAATTATTTCCTTTTCTTCACTATTCGAACTTTAACAAATAATGGCTCCTCTCCAATTCCATATCCACACGGTAAAGAGCAAGGAAAAAAGGAAATCCGCTATCGCTGCCGTTAACGTTGTCGTCATAATCATCATCATCATCATCATCATTATCATCATCATCATCATCATCATCATTATAATTATCATCATCATCATATCATCATCATTATCATATTCTACACACTCCTAACCGTCATTATTGCTGTCGTTATCATTATTTTTGTAATCATTACCCAACAAAATATACGAAATATAACAGAGCACTCACTGCAGGAGCAAGACATCCAAAATCAAAGTCTCTTTGCTGGTTGAGAGCTTTCAAACAACTACAGCAAGAGAAAAAAGAAATATAGTAGCTTATGCATCCATAACTTTCAATATGTATCATCTTATGAATGTAGTATGAAAAAACGCTCTATAGACAGAATTCATAAATGGCGCCCTCTCAGAACGGCCTGGTTTCGAACACATGTAAACGAAGTCCGAAAGCCATTCAATGAAAGGGCAACTTTATATCGAGATTCTTTTTATGGTACTTCAAACCCAAAATATTAGCATTCTTTTGTTTATTATCGTTTATGGTAGAATATCCGGGAGACTATATGAGAGTTGTGGAGTTTTGAAACCTCGTAAAAAGTCTTTCCTTATGGATGAGAACTCAGAAATGCCAACACATGGCTGTGTTCCTCTGTGTACGAAGAAGATTTATCGAGACAAAGTAATTGGTGCCAAAATATCTTACCTCCGTTTTCCATTCGAAAAAAACCTAAGAAAACAGTGGATTCACACAATGTGAAGGGACTTAGGCAAGAATTTCTCTACATCAAATTCAAACAAGGTTTGCTCGAGGCACTTCATGGCCGAACATTTCAAGACTACCTCAACGCACGTGGTGTCTTTAAAACCGGGAGTAGTGCCTTCAATTTTTGCGTGGAAACGAAGTTCTCCACGACAACGATCTCCGCCTACTCCTCGTTTGAAAAATAGGAGAGAAATTTTGATCGAGACGCCATGGGAAGAAAGTCTGGAAAGAACGTCTATCGAAATTCCCAGTGCGATATCTTCATCTTCATCGACGACAACAACAATCGGTGACAGAACCGGACTCTTATTTCACCGAGCGTCAATCCGTGAAGGATACCAAAATTTATGAACTAGAGGACCAGATTGTTGCATTGTTACAAAACAACATCTGAACAACATCTAGCCAACTTATTTTATATTACTCAGTCGACTTTCAGTCGAATTTTTATTACACGGTGCAACTTTATGTACTTAAAACTAGGCCGGCTAAATATTTGGCCATCCAGAAGACTTCTTGATGAGACAATGCCAAAGGATTTCAAGGCTAAGTACCCTTCAACAAAGATGATCATTGACTGCACAGAGATTCGCTGCGAAATGCCACCTATTCTTCTTTTAAATAGTGAACTGTTTAGTTCTTATAAACATCACACCACTTTAAAGGGACTAGTAGGAATCTCACCCAAGGGGTCTTTCGCATTTATTGAACAGTTGTACACAAGCAGCATATCAGAAAGGGAAATGGTTGAGCGCAGTGTTTTTCTATACCTCCCTTTTTCTAAACGAGACTCTATAATGGCTGACAAGGGTTTCACCATTGAAGACGTACTTCCCCTGAGTATCTCCCTCAATATACCCCCTTTCTTGGGGATGTCAGATCATATGTCACCTGAGGATGTGATTAAGACACAGGATATTGCTTCGCTGATAATTTATCGAGAAAGAGCTATTAACAAGGTCAAGAACTTTTTAATTTTTGAAGGAGTAATTCCTTTAAGCCAGTTTGGCATAGTAAATCAAATGTGGTGTGTGTACCACGTTGTGTAATATGCAAGATCCTATAATTACATGGCAAAGTACAATGATAGTAACTTAAACAAGATGCCCCCATGATAACAGAAATTGGCAACCCCAATCTCATCAACATCTCTGCGCATGCATAGAAATTATGAAACAGATTAGATCATGCCTCGCTTGTGAGGCACCAAGTGCTGTTCACTCGAAAAGACATTAAAGTCCAATGTACATAATATTTAGATGGAAGTTGATATGCTTTTCTTAAACTCCTGTGATGCAGTTTTAATGAAACCTTTAAGGGAATCTCCTCGACAGCCAAAACCTCAATTCTTCGCTCTTCAATAATTAAGGAATTCTCCCCTCCAGTGAAGCCCCTTAAATATCATCTTCTGTGAGAATAACAACGCTATCCGATGAACTTGCCAAACAAGACGCCATAGTGATACTGAATAAAATCCTTTCGAGCCTCGTTTTTCTGTATTTGAAACCAGGCTTTTCCGCGCGGCCGCCATTTACGAATTCGGTGCATATAGTATTTTGCATGTGGGGCACGATGCGAGGACAGTATCCTAGCTGGAGTACTGAAAACGCTGAAAAGAGCCTTATAAAAGATCTGTAGTTAGAGTGACGCGGGAGGTTCCTTTGCTACGTAAATGTTTACCTCTCCACATGTATTCTGAATTGAATAATTAAACGGTTACTGACTGGTTTCTTTTTGAAGGGGAATGAACAGATAAATAATAATGGTAATTAAAAGCGAGTGAAGTCCAATTTGGTCATGCAACCTTGAATCGGGAGTGCGATTTTTAGATCAATGGTACTAGATTTCTGACAGAAACGGATAACGAAAAGTCCTTTAACACTCTCCATTTATTAGCATGGCGCATACATATAGCTAATCATAATTCTAAATGAATTAGGTAAACATACGTGTCTGTAAAAAATGCAAATTTTCTGAAATGGAACGAATGGAAGCCGGAAATCTTAAATCAGCGCGGATATGTTCGCAGCTTTAAAGCGACACTTGGCTCATAACTAAATAAAATAGCCTACATGCAGTTGTTATCAATGTTTGCGTATTTCAAAACCGAGCATGACTCAACCAAAACCTTGAAACATTGCGTTTGTGAGAACAGACCATAAACTTTTCAGCAATAGACTTCGCCAACAAACTCTTGAAACCACTGGCACCATTTGATGCTATTTCTTCACTTATTCTTTAGCCGATTTGAGAAGCTTTGCTTTGAAACATTCGCCGCCATGTCAAGTCTTCGAAACTTCCTCAACGAGATGCATGTATTCGATAAATGGGACAAATTAAAAACTTGTTACAACTCTTTCTATCACTTACTCATTCTCACTTGTCGCTTCTGAAGCCATTATGACTGCTTCTCTAAACTCGATAGGTTTCCGCTTCACTGATTAACACTTCCCCTTAACGTTAAAAATTACGTCGCCTCTATTTTGCTGTTTCAGTCTATCCATGGGGAATGGGTATAAATCTACTTACTACGTCATGTATGGGGAATTATCATGGACGTTATTGTATGTATGTAAAGTATAGTAAAAAATATGAATTGAGTAGATAATAATTCCCCATACATGATCAACCTAGGTAAATCGGCTGGTAAGCCGCTGGCAGATAAACTTGGGCTCATTTCTGTGAAACAGCTTGAAACTCAAAATATAAGATTTTTTTGGGAATTTTTCACTTTTATTATCACGTGTATTTTGCGGTGGCCTTTTAAATATGGCGTTGTCAGATGTTCAGCGTAAAACTTGGTAGCGAAATAGTTTGATATGGAGGCTACAAAAGCGACTGGATTGACTTTTGGACGAAGACGATCTCTCTGGTGCCTTTATCCGTGTTTCCCACGTGGATTCTGACAACGAAGCACCCTCTGATGTCGAAAGTAGCGAAGACAAGAATCAGCAGATGAAAGTGGAGAAGAAAACGATCGCAGCTGAGAAAATGAGGAGCGTGACAACTCGAATTTGATTTGGTCATCCTCAAGACCGAAACTTCAATAAAAGGGTTGTTGTGACAATAGAAATGGAGAACAGCAGTTGTCTTAACTATGCTCGTCCCTGATAATGTTTACCAGATGATTTTGAATGAGATCATCTCATTCAAAACGCCAAAAGTTCCAACTTCATCCAAACGTGCGTGGTCATCTCAAAATTTGACTGTTCTAGAGCTGAAGGCTTTGCTTCAGGCCTCACCTAAGCAATGGGCTTATTGGAAAAACCCAACTTGAAGTCTTACTGGTCTAGTAATTTAGATTTTAAAACTCTAATGTTTCCTAACCCAATAATTATTGAGAGAACCCTATCCTCGAATTTTGCGGCTTGTGTACTTTGTTGATAACATCAATGCTCCAGACCCTGATGACTCTAATGAGATTTACTGTGGAAAATCAGGCCATTTTTTAATGCCTTGCAGCCCAGATTCACTGCAGTTTGTGCACCGTCACAGAATTTGTCTTTGGATGACACTGATGAAATTCCCGGAACAATTGAAATCCGTAGGCTAGCTGTTTTCAAAGAGAAACTAGTGGATCACCTTATTCAGGAAATTCTTTTCGAAGAGATAGCAGTAACTGTTAGTTTCCAAACGCGTAACTTGAGTACTTTTCTGTTATGTTTGATCCGGTCTATTATTTCTTCGTTGGTTAATGATTATTACTTAATATGTTTTTTATTTCAATCAGTTTCATTTAAGCATTTGTTCCAGATATTATATTTCATATTTCATCGCTATAAGTTGCTGTCGACGCCACCAATTTTGTCTGCTGTTCACGTATGATCCACTATCGGCGATTTATCTACAGTCATTAGGAGCTAGATCAAAGTAAGTTTTTCTTTATTTCTCATTTAAGATATTTCCTTTTTTTGATAAGTATATCGATTTATTTCTCGCTTTCAGTTCACTTTATAATCGCTTCATTGTTAATTAGGTTAGTGTTACATTTCTCAGGGATATTTTCTTAGTTTAGTTTCTGCGGCATTTTCTTTTACTTTGAACCACACAAATTCAGCTACAACGTTACCATCAATCAGAACTACGCTATCTTCAATCCTACTTTGCCCTCTTCATCTGTGATTTCACTCAGACCTCCTTATTTTCATTTGTAATTTTGATTACGTACTTCATTTGATTAAACTGCGATTTATATTGTGCACTCAGATTGTCTTCTCACTTCTACACTAGTAACCTTTGAAGGTTAAATTAACTTGTCAGCAAATCCCACCCAGTCATCGGATATCTGCTTCATCCATGTGCAGTTTCACTATCCCATAAAAAACTGGCACAAACAGAAGATGTAAGGTACACATACAACCAGTGGAAACAATCATTGAGTGGGGAGTTTGCCAAGTGCAAATGTGTCCAGCACCTTGCTTCCTGCGATATCACACATTGAAAGAATATCTCTTTGATGACCCTGACAGAAATAATTCTGCTAAGAGCTGTTATTTAATTCAGTAACCTCTGCTGTAGCTACATAAAATGTAGGTGTCTTTAAGCCAACTGTCCATGATCTTAGCAACTCTAGCTGCTGAAATACGAAATTTGTTTAGCATGTTTCTTGGGCTGCAAAAGTTTGATTTAAAGGAAGACAAGCCAGAACTAGAATATCTTATTATAATTAAAACTTGATGACTCAGAGAGACAAAGGATTCAACCATGAAGACATTTGTAGAAAACTTGAGATATTACCTGAATTTCATTTGTATATCACATAAATGAATTCCAAACATCAATCAAGGTTTTCTCAGTCTTAAGTTTAAAAATTGAGTTGATATTGTTATTAGCTCTTTTAAATAGGTTGAAAAGCTTTAGTTGGTATTTAAGCTTTGAATTTGAATTTACTGGAAGGTGAAGTTGTTGCAACATGTTAAAATGAAACACAACATTAAATTTTATTGATATGTAAAAAGTTTTCATTTGACTCTATACTAGCAAGTCTCTGTATTATATTTCGACCCAATCATTTTCCACAACTTGTAAACACCATTACAAAATAATTAGTAAGGGAAATGGAAAATCTGTGGTACTATATACACCATATTTGAAATGCCATGTCCATAATAAGCTAACAGGATCGAGGAGGGTGTATGTGGGAATTGGCTCTCTTGTCTGTATCATTAATTTGCTAATCGCTCCTGTTGCCAATGTTTTGATGAGGTTGGGCTGTCAGGGCAAAGGAACTGAGGATTTTAGTAGGCAGTGACTTTTCTAAAACCTGAAAACTATGATCATGAAAAGTCATACTTGTGCCTCCAAACTCATTCTTATTCTGATGAACTAGCTTTTAGAAAGATACAATTTTTTATTACATAAATTTGATGCATAGGCTGTAAACAAAACTTGAGTTGACTGTACTTTTGTAGCCAATACCTATCCATTCACCTTATGAAATGTTAGTAGGATCAGAGGAAAAAGTGATGTGCCATACACCTGCAAGATTTCATTTAATTCTTCTAATTACATGAGTATTAACTGATACTAGAAGATCTAACAATATTCAAAATAAAAAAAAATTGGTTGAAAAATTAAAATTCAGCATAGGCCAGATAGACAATATCCTTAGAAAAAGAAATGTGTACTAATGCAAAAGTTAAGCAAACTTTTTTAAAACACCTGCCTGTACCTGTACAGTATGTGGTAAAGTCATTCCAAGTAGTCATAATCCAAGTTGCAATGTTGGAAACGCACGCCAAGATGCAGATTCCTATAAACCTTTAGTTCAAGCCTGACATGACTTCATAATTTTGATGCACACCTCAAAAGGAGAGCAGATAAATTTCAAGTTTCTATTTGTTCAGTTTAGGTTAGTGAGGTAAAATCAAGTCAAACATTCACACAATGACAGGTTCAAGAAATTTTCACAACCAATTTATAAGGTTAGCTTACCTGGAACAATAACCCTCATGTACAAATTAGACCAGGTTAGTGCTGATAGTGGGAAAAGTCATTGTCTTACAAGAGTACTTTTTAAAGAGTTATTTTTTGTCTATTTTTAAAGCACTCGAGTGCTTTCAAAAAAGGACATTTGCTCATGCATAAAAGAACTATCTTTGGTAGGAGGGCAGGCTTCCTTTTCTTCATTTAAAAAAGATACTGAGGTTCTTTTCTCAAGCTCAGTGGACAGTGAGAGTGAATTAGACTGATAGTGACTATGTTAACTGAGTAAACATCCAGAGGAGGATAAAAAGTAAGATATGTTCTACACAACTCTCTTGTTTTAATTTTTTAACCTATAAAGCTATGGCAGTTATATTCTTTCTCTGTGCATGGCATGGTCACATATCCTGTGACCAATTCCTTAGATCAATGTTTAGTTTGGGTATGACCATAGGTAAGCAAGAAATTCCTTGCACCATTGAAAGTTTGAGCAAGAGTATTTCATACAAACTAAATAATAATAATAATATTACATGTTAGAATGAGGTTACTTACTCAGAAAAATTATATAATCACACAACTCCCAACAAAGGCAGTCAGTTTGTAGACTCACCTGCTTCAACATTTGAGGGCTTAAGGTACAGAGAAATAGATCTAATAATGGTAAACAGTTACCATTAATACAAAGTTGAAAGTTTGAAAGCTATAAGATACACATTACAATCATCAAACCCTATAATTATATGCATCCTAGCAAACGTAGGGTCGATTACCACTATAACTTCTCCCAAACATTCATGCTTACTGGAAGTCATTAATTTTTGTCTCCAGGTGGTGGTCTTTTTACAATAGTATACTGACCAACAAAATTCATTTTTTAAAGGTATCTCATAGTATGAGACTTTACAGATCATTTGGAAGGTTCCTCCATGGGGACTGACATTTCAATCACCTCAGCAAACTGTAATAGTCCAAACTGCAAGCCAAGGTGTATTTACTAAGTGCTCAAGTTTCCAAATTAGTCAGCTAATTTTTAGGCTATCTTCAGCTTGATCATCCTGTTACATGTGAAATCATCAAATCTTACTCACATATTCAATTAATATCCTGAATCAAAAGTTATGTTTTTTTAATAACCTGCTTCCTCTCCAGATGTAGTAAATGGTATTGAAGAGAAAGGAAGAAAGTTCTTTGAACATTGTATGTTAAATGAAACTTTGTTATGAATGTTAACTGCAACAGCAAAAAAAATGTAGTGAAGCTATAATAACAATTACCTTTCCATGTAAATAAACTATAATGAAGCATGATATGAATAAATTGAATCTTGTCCAGTTTGAATGTAGAATCCAAAATCTCATCAACTTGCTGGTGAATAGGAACCTATGTTTTTCCTGCTTCTATCATTCTTAATATCACAAATCAATCACACCACTGCTTCAGTTTGATTTGTTTGACAATGTATTTTTTCTTATGGTCATCTAATTTTATTATCTATCTTTTACTAACTGACATCTGAGAAGAATCAAGTCCACAGTGGTGATTTGACACATTGTAAGGAAACCCTACAACTAATTAAACTTTATTTGATCTAAATCATGAAAGGCAATGGAGGAAGTTAGTTAGCACAATTCAAGTTACCCTTCTTAATTATTCTGTGATGTTTTTTCTATCATAATATTATGGTAAAGTTGACAGTTTCCCTCATTTTACTGTCCTCTGTTCATTTGTTTGTTTGCTTTCCAAAAATCTTAATGATTGTTGCCAACAAATGTGAGGTACATATAAAATGTGTACAGTTATTAAAGACATCATGTAATCAGTTTAATAAATGTAGAATATTCCTTGAATATATGATTGCAGTAAGTGCAAGTGCCTAGTAAACATCATTCTATGGTCTTCTACTCCTCCTCCTGGGAGGTCACTTAGCTTGTGTACATAAAAATTGAAGTTCAATGACTCAAGTAGCTTTTTTGGCTACAAAGATCAACAAAGAACAACAGCCACACCAAAAATGTTTTAAAAGACACCTCTACAATGGTAATTGTACACAACCAACATGTATGACTGAAGGATGTCAAGCATTATCATGATTATCAATTTGCTATTCGTTACTTGCAAACAGCTTATTTCTAGCAGCTTTAAAAAATTTCTGTATTCCTCTTTCAAAAAAAAGCATTTCCCATGAAAATTGAAATGTTGAAGGCATATTAAAGATGCCAGCAACAGGTTTTTCCATTGGAAGTGTTTCATAAGATCAGATTCTCATCACATTTTGTTTTTTTACATCTGAAAGCATAAGGATATTTTAATCATTACAATATAATGGATCCCCATTTAGCACTTTAACTCCCAAGATCTCATGAGTAATTCTCCTTACTGTTTCCCAGATTATTCTCATTACATTTGTTTGGAGAATTTGGTATCATTATCCCATAATTAATATTTTTCTTACTCTCATCACTTGTCTGCATGATATTTTATAGATACAGTATGGAGAAATTATGTTTTGGTCACTCACAGTAGTTAAAGGGTGAAGACACATATGGTAGTCATATATACAAGGAAGATGGCAAATAAATATAACATTATACTCCTGTAAATTGTTCTTATCTAGAATGAAGTTTCAAACTCATTGAAATTAAGTTGACTTCATGATTCAGATTTTAGTTAAAGAAACATGTAATACGTACCTCCTTACAAGAATGAAAAGGGAATGTCATTTATGAATTTTAACATAGAAAATGCCAAAACTTTTAGGATGGAATGAAAGAAAAACTATTACAATATGGTATATCTATTCACTAAGATTTTAATCATTAGCTGGCACACAGAGATATAAAAGAGATTCTGTGGAAAAAAAAACAAACAGGGCAGTAAAATTAAAGATTCATGAGAAGCATTACAATAGTTTACTGATCTTCCCACCTGAATTCAATCTGGAAAGAGAACTCTGCAACTCTTCTGTTTTATCTTCTCACACTTGAATTAAAACATTAAATCTTATTATTTCCACGCAGGTTAGGGAGGAAATAAAAGAAATGGTTAAATGTTAAAAGAAAATTGATAAATAAAATAAAGCAGAAGTTTATTACCAACATGTCTATGCTTCTGAATAAAGCTAAAATGGGTATTTTTTAAGCAATTTTCTACATATGTAATCCGAGTGCAATATACGGTCATTAAAGCAATTATTTTGGAAGGTTACATAAACGGACTCTCAAAAACTGCTCTTAAATTCGAAAACAATAGACAACGATTATTTGCGCTAACCATGTGCTTACCAGCGTGCTTGTTAGCTCAAATTGCCAGAACCCCGTTTAATTACACGATCACAGCTCGCACGCTTCTTGCAAACTGTGATGACTCTTAATTTCAGAGACTAGTTCTTCAGTTTCCAGCTTTGGGGAAAATTATCTTATCGTAAGCACGTTCATCATAACCCGAGCACTAAGTACGCCTCGAGATGTTGAGCGAAGAGAAAGTGACTCCATGTTTTGAGAGACAAACCATGTCCTGAAGTTCGATCAAATCGAGTAGAAAGTATGAAAACATAGCGCTGAAAAGTACCAAACCAAACAATGAAATTCACTCTTTCCGCAATAGGGCTAACTTCATTTTACTCGTAAGATTATTTGCACCCGTAATTTAATTCTCAGATGTTTGACGGGTTCTCACATGACAGTATTGTCAAAATCAAATTACCGCG
The DNA here is from genome assembly GCA_942486045.1 of Pocillopora meandrina. NCBI lineage: Eukaryota > Metazoa > Cnidaria > Anthozoa > Scleractinia > Pocilloporidae > Pocillopora > Pocillopora meandrina. Next base: position 35,527 of record CALNXJ010000211.1, on the reverse strand, counting down.
TCAGACTTAATGTAAACATTAACATCGCTGACTCAATCTCATTTTATTCCAATTTCGAGAAAGGCCATTACATCGTTCTTAGGGTAAAACAACACATCTTCGACAAAGCGCGATTTTTTTAATGATTAATGTAAATCCTACGATAGTTAAGTGAAGAGAGAATGATAGAAACTTAATTGCTCACGCCGTTCGCTATCTTTTGAGAACTTTCTAAGCAAAATATAATCCGTGAGATAGCTTCTCTTCCCTTAATACCACGACTAAATTAAAGATTCCAAACGATAGGACAAGAAATATCTTAAAGAATACGAACACTTTGAAATATTATTCGAGCGATGAACCAGCGCGAGAATTTTAAGGCTATGAATGCCGAAGTCATTGTTTTACCGAAACGTGATTTGAAATATAAACTAAAGATATTATCAAACGACGATTGGTGAAAGAAGGTTTGGATTTTTCTGGGCCTCAGCGTAAGAGAAAAAACCCAGATAGGACACGACTTACCTCCACTTCTTTCACGGATCCTTTAGCTTTGTAGTTCGCTTCTCTTTGTTGATGACATCTTTACAGTGTGTCAGTTTCTGGAGCTCTTTGTATTTCCTTCTCACTGCTCTTCGCGAGACTCTAGACTCTCTTCGCCTTTTCACTTATGCCTTCTCTTGTTCTCTTTCGCGTTCCTCTTGCCGCATTGTGCCTATTTTAACGTCCTTTCTAATATCTTACACGATTTTCTCGACTCGCTTTACACCTTTTACCTCTTCTTTTCTTTGGTCGCTCTGTATCTTTAATTTCTTTCCAGCCTCAGTTTAAAACCGTGCAATTTCAGAATTTTTTAAATTTTTACTCAAGAAGCAGGAATTGCTGTTGACTGTGCCTCGATCGGCTCCTACGCTTCTCTCGTGCCCCGCAAACTTCCCGCGTGGTGCATCCATTTTCAACTCATTGATGCAATTTAGGACTTATGCCAAAAGTATTTTCGAAGTTTCACGCTAAACACCCCTCTTAAAAAAAATTGAGAAGACCGGAATCGCTATTCTGTCTCACTGAGGTAAGTGATATCAGACATAACTAAATAGTGAAAAAAATCTCATGATTTAAGACAATACTCACATACATACCTCAACACACCATAAAGAAAACCAAAGATAGAACTTGTATTCAGTTGTAAGGTAGGCAAAATATGGATAGAATAGTATTGTACAAAGGAGGACAGCCCACAAAACGTCAATAACTGAGTTAAAGGAAAGAAAGAAATTGCTCGAAGTTTTAAACTATGATTCTTGGTTCTTAAATGCTTCCTCAAGTACCATTCATGTTTTGTTAGCTTGTTTGAATGTTGGTTTTTTTGTTTAAGAGGCCTAGTTTTGCCTCTATATAATGATTTAGTTTTGAATTTTGGAATGGTATCACATGTTTAAATGATAAAGTTAACAATATTCTCATGCGCCTGTTGTGATTATAGTGCTGTAGGTTGGAGACCTCAATGGTTTTGCCCGTTATTACAAAGCAATTAACCAGAACCTGGACTAGACATGCATTGTACATTATGGACATGACAGAGAGATTTCTGTACTGTATTTTTTATCTTCAAAGCCTTTCTCAGGTAAAGCTCTGTAATGATCCTTACTACCAACACAGCTAAGAAATTCGATCATAATAGCGTTAGAGTTACCTACTTTTTACCCAGGGAGATTCAAATGGGACAATCGAGATATTGGCTTTTCCACCCAGTGCTATGGTTATAACAGTGCTACCTGTGGCTCCGGATCCAAACTGAAACGTCACAGCAATAGTCCACCTGTTACTGAGACCACCAAGAAAATTCATCGGCCTAAAGAGGAATGATACAGATATGGAAAATTGCGCTACTGCTTGATCAAAAGCCACACAACCGACAACTTGTTGATAAATTTCGCTACCCTTTTCTTTTCTTAAACCATGGTTGGTGTTACACTAGCCTGCAGATGGTTCTTACAGTAGTGGAAGGCTGGGGAGAGAAAGGAATTTCAACCAAGAGAGGTGAGCGATGATCAAAAGGAAGGAGAGGGGAGGGGAGGGAGGGGAAGGGAAAGGAACGCTTTTACATATGATAAACAAGCTTTTGAGACACTCTTTCAGCTTTGAACCTTTGGCTTTTGAATTTTGGGGATGAATTATACATAAATTGTGACGTCCATCTAGATTTGAATTATTCTGCAACGTGAAGACTTTTCATAATATACGGGATCAACTGCAATGCAAAGCAACGATTTGCCTCGGTGAAGCAAATCATTAGGACAGAGGCGTTTATCTGGGCGCGTGCGCATGCGTGCGGGTGTTTATGCGCGCGCATTCGCGCGTGTATACGGGGACCAAATCGTTCACATTCTAGATTTTCCATCAAATAATTATAAAAATATCTATTTTTTTTAAACGGAAAACCTACATCAGTATCCAGGGCGCCCATCCCAGAGCTCCAACTTAAGCTCAGTGCGTCGCTTCAGGAATGAAACAACTTAAATAATAACCAACTGAAAAGAAAAACATAAGGAAGCACCAGATGATTCTTTGAAATGAATCTCATCTCATGGATTACACAAACAATACCGAATGAGAAGAAAAATTGATTCCCAGTGCCTATTGTACAAACCCGTATCGCACACAGGCTAGCGACCTTTTATAACCAATTTTACCATTATCATTTTTTAAACAAACATAATTCAGAACACTTATGATAAAATCATTTACAGGGCCACCGAAAAGCGAGACCTCCTTTTCTTCTCTATTCGAACTTTAGCAAATTGTGGCTCCTTTCCAAGTCCATATCCACACGGTAAAGAGTGAAGAAAAAAGAAATCCTCTTTATGTCGTTACCGTTAAGGCCGTCGTCATAATTATCATCATCATCATTATTATTATTATCATAATCTTCACCTCTTCACCAATCGTCATTATTGTTATCGTTGTCATCATTTCAGTAATCATTACGCAAAAAATATGAAACTTTTAACAGAGTACTCACTGCAGGAGCAAGACATCCAAAATCAAACTGTCTTTCCTTGTGTTGAGCCTTGTCACAGCTACAAAAAAAGAATAAATAATTTAGTAGCTCATGCATCCATAACTCTCAGTACGTATATGTATCATCTCATAAATGTAGTAAAGAAAGTTCTATCGAGTATGTTGCAAGTGGGGCATAATGCGAGGACAGTATCTTAGCTAGAACACTGAAAACACTAACGAGAGCCTTATAAAAGATCTGTTGTTAGAGTCAGGCCGAAGTGGCTTTGCTATGTAAATGTTCACCTTCTATATATATCCAGAACTGAATAATCAAACGGTTATTGACTGATCTCTTTTAAGAAGTGGCAATGAACCGATGAATGGTAATGGTAATTAAAAGCGAGTGGAGCCTAATTTGGTCTGTAATCAAACAACCTTGAATCGGTTGTGCGATTTTTTGATCAATGATGTAAGATTTCTGACAGAAATGGATGAAAAAAGTCCTATTTCACTTTCCATTTATAAGCATGGCGCATATGGAAAAAAAGTCTCTAGCCGACTTGAGGGGCTTTGTTTTGAGACACTTTCCGCCATGTCAGTTCACGTGCGGTATCAATTATTCGAAACTTCCTCAACGAGATGTAGATATTCGATAAACGAAACAAATTAACAACTTGTTTTAACTTTTTCTATCACTCACTCATTCTCACTTGTCGCATCTGAAGCCATTATGACTGCTCCTCTGAATCAGTAGGTTTCTGCTTCACTGAATAAAACTTGTTTTAAAAAAAAAAGTGAAAATTGGACAGTCTCACTCCCAGTCTCCTCTCTCTTTTCTTTTTCGTTACGGCTGTCTGCTGTTTTCAGGAGTTCTTTCAGATTCCACAGAAATGTTTTTAGGAAGGGGCAGGAAAGTCAAAGTTTTTCTGAATACCCACTGGACTGCATTCATTTGAGAGTATAATTGTTCCAAATCTTTTACCCAGATCATATTGTTTAACTGTAACTGAAATGCTGTGGAAGATCTGGGTACGGGACCATATTGATGCTCAAGTCCGTCTTCGAGGCCGGAGAGGGTGGGAAGCTGTGTGACGTTTCAAAGAATTGGTGCGAGCTGGGGATACTGCTTATCCGTAGAGCAAAAATCTTGCATCCATCTTAAGTTACCATCTATATATTTGCTTTTTCCTTTTTTTCTTTTTCTTAAACAGATTTATTTATTAAGGAGTCGACGCCCCCTGCATCAATAAAAGCCGGATCCTAGACAAATTTTTTTTCTGCCTGTTATGGGGTATTTGATTACTAGTCCGTTTTTCAGACCAAATTCCGATGAGTTTTCTAGTTCATACCGACACTGAGTCCGCAGTCAGAAGTCCAGAATCCACGTCTAATTTTTCTTCCTTCCGGCTTAGCGAAGAACACTTCGTGCACTGCCGGAAGAATTCCGCTTAATCGGGATATTTTCGACACCGAAAGCTTGTTTGAACGCGACTGTCCGTCAAATGACCAGAGAAAACTGTTTCTCGTTAAGAACCGCACTCACGAACCGTGCCGGAGAAGGTCTCCTCTATGATAATAGTATATACCTGTGAATTAGTCTCATTTAATGCCAGTAATGGCTATTTGGAGAGATAAATTAATGAAATTTCTCATTTTTACTTCCTACACGGGGTAAACAGTCGTACGAGGATGATGAAAACTCTGGGAGTTACAGTGTGGTTGGTTCATTTCCCAAAGATTTCGGGTAAGTTCTCAGTCTGCATCGATTGTAATTTAAGTCACGGTGAACGATAGAAAATGCAAGTCGTCTTTTTTTTTTAACACAGCAAAGAGGTACCATAGTTGCAAGTTCGTTTCGGCGGTTGTTATATTTTAACGTTCAATATACTTGAAAATATGAAGTTTAAGCGTACATCAGTTCCCTGTCGAGCCCAGCCGGTGTACAACTGTACACAAATCCTCGCTGTTTTCTCGACGTTTTCGAACGTTGATTCTTCGCTGAGAAAATTGCAAAGACCATTTGTTTTTTTGAACTGTTGGACAATTCCAGTAAAATTACTCAGGGTTCAATGGCTCATTACGCGACGATTTTTGCAACATCAGTAATCATATGCATTTGTTATCACATGAAATTAATGGCAAGTACACGTGTATCAGTTCTGGAATTGTAGTGAATGATAAAGACCAAATTTAAATACACTCATTTGATAACATGCGTGCACATAACTTCACGTTATGTACTAAATACTTGCAATTCCCATGCATTACACTTGCTTGTGTGTGAGCAGTACTGTAGTTTCTATTCCTTTGTTAGTGCCATTAACCAATTGTATACTGTTGCACAAGCAATATTGTCAATGTGACTTATTCTATGTATGTCAAACTTTGACTTTTTGTTTCATCATTTGTTTATAAAGATTTCCCTATTCACTGGTCTTCTGTTTGCAAGAATTGGCACTATCCCTCACATAGACAATGGCCTTGATCAAGAACTTCCACTGCCTAAGGTAATGTCACAAAACTTGAGAGTTAAATGGTTAAAAAGGTACAGTGTATGTTTCTTTTCCCACATAGGATTCTTACCTCTTGAACTGGTTCAGTGACATGAAAGAATATCTACATGTTGGTCCACCTGTGTATTTTGTGGTTAATGGAGGCTATGATTATGAACATCCCTCTGGACAAAACAAGATTTGTGGTTTGGCTGAGGCTGTGATTCCTCTTCTTTAGTAAAACAAATCTACAGTACTTCACTGATCCCTGAAGAGTTAGTTCCTTAAAATTTCTCACAGTCCATAGTAGTGTTGATTGCTATTAGAATGCAGTTGATATGGGGAACAGTAGAGTTAGTTCTTTTGCAACCATGTGTAGTGTATATACATGTGTAGATGTACATTTTCAACCATTATACTGAAAGTTACAGACCTAAATTATTGTTACTGCATGCAGTTGAGATTATTGTCATTGTCCAGGACACAATCAGTCTTCAGCTGAGTTCCACAGTATGTTCATAAAGGAATCAGTTGCAATTCATATTATTATTATTTCATTATTATTATTATTATTCTTCTTTAACCAGATCCAAGATAGCTATGTCAGCATCTTCTTGGTTAGATGACTATTTCAGCTGGATTGAATCTAACAGGGAGAACTCATGTCCTATCAAGTACAAAAGGAAATGAGACATGTATCCGTACAACAGTGATGCCACCTAACTCAACTAACACAACAACTCCAGCACCTGCCGTCATCTGCTATAATGAGACAACACCTGTAGTGCCTCATGTCTTCTGTAATACAACAGGTGAGTGCTTGCTTTCCTGCAGACATCAAAGGTTAGGTTGGTTTATATGTAAGTGATGTGGCCTGTAAGTCTGAAGTAAATTTATCCCACTCTCCACTCTCCACTCTCCACTCTCCACTCTCCACTCTCCACTCTCCAGTTCTCAGGAAAAACACTTTTACCTCTGACAGTGCCTCTCTCTCCACCCACAAGTTTTTCGGGAATGTCAACACCCCCTTCCCCCTCCCCCTCCCTCCTGCCATGTGAAATTTTAAAGTTAGTTTGTTCAAATTCCTGCCCAGCTGAGCCAAGTTTGTGTTCTAAAATGCCCAACCAAGTGCCAGATTTAATGGTCAATGTTTTGTGAGAGGCAAAATCAGCAACCAAGACTTCTTGCCTATTCAGCAAGTTTTAAGAACCCAGATGTTGTAAACCTTTTCTTCTGAGCCATTCACTCATGAAAGTGAAAAGAAAATGATTACCAACTAAATATTCCCTTGACTGATTAACAAATTCTCCTGGTCAGCACTATGGTTAATGTGTAGAAAGCAGTATGGAGAATATGCATAGTGATGTTAGGGTGTTAAGGGTTAAGAAAGAATATCTTGATTGTGAAACAAACTGTTGTTAACAAAACATTAGGAAATGTGTAGAGAACAGTATAGAGAATATGCAAACTGATGTTAGGGTGTAATGGGTGAACATAAACATTCAACACCAGTCTTTCTTAATCCTTTATACCCTAACATCAGTATGCATATTCTCCATACTGTTCTCCACACCTTTCTTAACTTGCTGACAAGGAGAATTTGTTTAACAATCAAGAGCTTCTTTAGTTGGTGATCATTTCCTTTATTCTTGTGATCTAAACGTGTGACTCAGGGGTGATATTTTATGGAGAAATTAGATGTGAGTCACTCTTAGGGGTTGAAGGGTTCATTTCATGTATGTGTTAAATTTCTTACTGTATTTCTGTTCCTGTTCTTTTTTTTTTTAGTTGATGACAATCTGTGCAAACCGTACCTGAATTTAAGCCAAAAGGGTCAGAGACCAACCCCAAAGCAGTTTGATAAGTTCCTGCCATTTATCTCAAGGACAACCCAGAGACAAAATGCACCAAAGGGTAAAGAATTCAAACTCGCTTTAAAATGATGTGAATGGCACCAAGGTTGCTTGCAGCAATTGAAGAAGAAATCTACTGTACATGTAGTATAATTTAGTATTGTCAACTGAGCTGACAAAGTAAATTGGCCATTGTAAAAAGTTTCAAAGCTGACATTCGAGCATCCAGTTGGTTCAACTGGTTAAATAGGCAAACTAGCTAAAACAGATAAACTTCACAAATTGCGGAATGTGTCCTAGTTGGTTGAAGAAGCGAAGAAACTCCAGGGGGGGTAGGGAAAGGGAAGAGGTGTCTTAGTTGGTTGAAGAAGTGAAGAAATTCCAGGGGGGGTTGGGAAAGGGAAGAGGCGTCTTAGTTGGTTGAAGAAGTGAAGAAATTCCAGGGGTAGGAAAAGGGAAGAAGTGCCTTTGTGTTCAAGATTCTAGTTATGTTAGTCTTCTTGGTCTGTACACTAGGGCACCACATGAGGAAAAGTTACTGGTGTTTCCTATTATGTTACTAATCTGTTGATTGAAAGAAAATGATATGAATTACATCTAGTTCTGTAGCTCCTGACCAAAATTTTGGTCATCTTGAAAAATCATCCCTTGCTCACACTTACCAGTAAGACTCCCCCCCTTAGAAAATGTGTTACCATAAAACAAAACATAATCCAGTGACTTTGGACTGTTAAATTGAAATTGTCATTGCACATGATATTTTGTCTTTTTATGTTATATTTTAAACCTATTGTAATAACGCAAAATTAATTTATGAATAAGGAAAAAAATGGCAAATTAATACTGATCCTAAAGTGAAGACGCTTTTGAAAGCTGTGTTTTGTGAGTGGTGTTTGTTGCATTTGATGAGGAAAATAAAGTTCATAGCCTTCTTCTTCTGTTGTTTCTGTTTCCACGAACTTGCTTAAAAACAGTCAAACGAAGGGAATGAAACAAATCTTTTGGCGCTGCTCACGTTTTTTTGTTTTGTTTTGTTTTGTTTTAGTTTTATTTCTTTGTCTCTTTTTTTTCTCTCTCCATTGGATTTAATGGTAAAAATTATGTTGTTGATCCCCTGTTTTTTTTTAAGGATCTTAACCCTTTAACTCCTAAGGTATCATCAATTTGGAGAATTTGGTATTGGATCAACTAATAATCTCCTATTTGACATTTAACGGTATTCTCGTCACTTCTATGGATGATATTGTATTGATATTGTGAGGAGAAATTCTCTCTTGGTCACTCATGGGAGTTCGTTTGCTTCACTGCAAGGAGCGTGAAGGATGGGAGGGTCGGTGAAAGAGGTTAAGTTGGTCAGCGGTGATAGAGTACGTATTCAAACCACGACTGTCGACGGGCATGCGCGAGAGGACCAGTTCTTGTCGACCGTGTGCCAATTTCCCGTGCGTTGAGAATTCGCTTCTTCTCCAGCTCGGCGAGATACACTGTGTAACAGACCATTGAGTGACATCTCACACCCTGTTTAAGACTCAATCTCCGGAAAACACAGCTTATTGGCTAAACACACATGCTGCAGTGCTTTCCGATGTATTCATAGCCATTGCACGTAATAAGCTTTCACCTCAAATACATGTCAAATCGTATCGTCAAAATTTCGAGGCGAAATGTCGTGCTCACAGCCATTTTTTCATTTTTTCCTCAAATTTGCAAGGCTCACGCCGCATGCAAACATTTGAGGCTGTATGCGGTAATTGAGAGCAAAATCATACGACACCCAAGTAGGCTTTAAGAACAAAGGAAATGTCAAAATGAACTTAACATATTTTATCGACATGTAACAAAACAACCTTCTGTTTGTAACCTCTTCGCACTCAAGTTCTCATCTGAAAAATGTAATTGATCAGATGACAAATCGATGTAAACTGTCCGAAAGTGGGTGGATTAAGTCGAACACGCCGACTACGTCTGAGAAAACGAGGGAAAAACTTAGTCTAGCCATAACAGAGGGAAATCATTGCTTTCTGCTCCTAAATCGTTAAAATTCGTCTTGTGATGTAAACCATTGAGATTAGAAGCGGGACGAGAAAGTTGCCCACAATCTTGACATAGTTAGGAAGGGGGTGGGGTAACTGAAACTTTTTTACTCCCTCCCTTAGGTCATGTTGAAATGTTTTTGTAGAGGCGTACCGCTAAATAATTTACCAGGACCGAAGGAACCAATTTACAAATTAAGGGGGGTACACTGGTAGCATGTTGGGTCAGGAACACGTTTCAAATCCATTTGGGGCATGTTGGAGCGCTGATTGGAGAAAAAAAATTGTCACTTCCAAGAAACCTTGAGGCTTGATTATTTTTTTTTTCGTCTTCTTTTTTTGGTGGTTACTTCTATTGTTAAAGCCTCAGGTCAGGCATTTGTGTGCATCCTTTTTGCCAAAAAAGTGCGTAGCAGGATGGGGCACAAGTTCCTTCGGACCCCTATTCCTACGGAAATAATTTACGCTGTCGCTGTTTTAACTAGCAGGGTTTGGTCATACTGGTCATCCTCTCAAAGCTTCCTAACTTTTCGTGTCCGGTTAACGGTCTTTTAAAATCAAAGGACTTACACTCCGCGCCGCCTTGCGCGCTTGCCTACGGTCGACTGCAAAACGCTAAAAGATACGCCTCTTCTGCGGGCTAGATTTAAAATCGCCTTAAATCTAATTTTTATTCGCATCTCTGCATCAAGGTAGCTGGATTGCGCAGAGACAGCGTTCTCCTTACACCGGTCTGTTCCAAGTTTATCCTTAGTTCAATTATTTTTCTTCGTATTTTTTTCTCAGGTTTTTTTTTCACCCTTAGAAGCCAACACTCTAAGTTCGAATTGGAAGTGCCACCTTCTGAAAACTACTTAAATGCCAAATCTTGCATGTCACCTCGTTATAGGCCGGCCCACGAGTTTAACGAAAAGTTCAGTCTTCTGTCACAGACAGCTTACAGTTCAGGCATTAACCCTCTAACTCCCATGAGTGACCAAGACAGAATTTCTCCTTACAATATCAAGACAATATCAAGAAGATAAGTAAGGAGAATAAAGAAAAATATCAATCAGAGGATCATTGGTTGATCCAAACCCAGATTCTAACTAATATTATAAGAATTGAATGGGAGACAGAAAGGAGAACTACTTATGAGATCTTGGGAGTGAAAGGGTTAACGAATAAGACGTAAGCGCGCGCACTTTTCAAAGTGATCGGATATGACCCATGAAGGTTGGCAGAAATTTTCTTCATTTTGTTATTGACTTACCCCTCCCTTCCAACAAAATGTCAATTGATTTGCCTCATTTTTGACATTCAAATGCTTCTTTTTTGTACTTACGAAATAGGTAAACAACTAAATAGGAGAGACTAAATTCAGCTTTCTCGCACATTCTGAGCTTCTATAGATGCTTTGTAAGATACACAATTATGAAAATGGCCAGTAACAACAGAAGATTGAAACAAAACTCTTTTTAACCTCTCGTTTTACCATTGTGCGATTTAACAGCATATCTAAAATGCATCGTGATGCTTGAACAATAAGTACAATTTATAGCATTGAAACGTAAAAGAAAAATCTGTTGAAATACTGTTAAAAACAAAATTATATCCCGGCCATAAAGGTAAAAATCTGTCATTTAAAGTCCTGGAAAACAATGTTTCTGATACAGAGAAAAACTTTGATGAGCAATGACTAAGTAAAAATCCTCAAAAATGTTTATCACATTTTCCATTTGACATAGAGTAAGATAATCGAGCAGTTAGACTACTGATTATTCTCAAAGAATTATGAATATGTTTCTAATAGCTTTATATCACTCATCAGGAAAAAATCGATCGAGAGAAAAATCTGTACAAAAAATCTTTGGAAATCATCTTAAAGACGTCTCCACCTTGACGTTAATGTGACGCCCAAAATCTTGTCCATAGTTAACAGTTTCATCCATGTTAGACTAAAAAAATATAACTTGCATGAAATATAAATTACATGAAAATCAGTTTGAGTTAGATATCATGGATCAAAACACTTGAAAGTCCTTTTCCTTTAGAGTGTCAAAAATCCTTCAGTTCGTAAGAACAGTTCAGACTGGCGAAAAATCAAGTTTTGAAACAAGAGAGATCGTTAAGGACTCTCGTTAACTTTGGCCATCTTTTGATTCTCCCTGCTTTAAAGAGAAGACTCTTGACAAAGATTTCATCGGTAGCTTACTGGTTTCTGGTCCAAATATCACCGTTGACTTCTGCGGGCTTGGTCCTTGACCTGATACAGTTCCAATGCTCACTGCCTCAGCTGAAAAATAGGAGTTAAAATCAAGAAGGATCGTTGAGTTGCCATAGCATGTTTCCCTTGGCTATGCAAAATAAAATCTGTCTTCTTTTTAATTCATATCATGGTTCTCATCATAAATGTGTTGCAGCGATTACATTGCACCTCAATTTGCTCGAGCAACGAAAAATTCCTGATTCGATTGAAAGCAAAATAACATAAAACAACTATAATTTTGATTTAAGTCACTTAGTATTGAATAAATGTAATAAACAGAGTAATTACATGGTTTGAAGTCTGAATTTCCTTGAAATCCAGGCTGACGTCATCACCCAGGAGTACAAATGGTGCCCAGTACTGCACCTCTTTGAACATTTCACTCTCTCTCATGCACTTCATGGCTTGCTGAAGAGCTTCACTTGCCTTTATGCCTTTAGCAAGTGCATCGTAGAAGAAACTCATGAACTCCAGGGTTCCCTCGTCATCAATCGCCCATAAGGTTACCACCACAGATCTAGCACCGGCACCCAAAAATGCTCGCGCGATGCCGACCACACCTTCGGCCATAATCTTCCCACGAGCGCTGTGACAACAACTTAGTACAACCAGTCGAGCCCGCAGCCCAGCTTCTAGGACATCTTTCATAGTCATTAGATAGTCTTTCTCTTCTGGCTGAGAGTTTTTCCTTGTAGTGTTTGGTGCCAAGATGACTTCCCCAGTTTCTATTTTACCGTGCGCTGCAATGTGAACTAACGCCACTGATGACATTCGTTTTAACACTTCATCTTTTGTTGCCATTTCTCCAGTGAGAGGGGAATGATTAAGGATGCGTCCAATCATCTCCACTTCTTCCCTTGCTCCCGGAAGTTGCACCAAACGTTTACCCTGGTAAATGATATCTTTGAAACATGGGTCGCCAACGAGCAATGCACCACTTTTCATATGGAATTCAGCTGGGCAATCATGAATTAGTTGCAACGTCGTCAGAGACGGAAGCACACGAATACTGAAAGAATCACTCAGATATGATGAGTTCGAGTCCTCCAACGCTGCATAAGGTACAAGGCAAAATGGACCCTCAGGAACGAAAGTTAGCTCGTTGGCTTCGATCAGATCAGCAATAGGAGTAACGATGATGTCATGAAGCTTCTGTAGAGCCCTTGATTGTGAGCACCTCACATCAACTCGGATCACATCGTTGGCAACTTCCTCTTCTTTTGGCGAGTCAGGTGAGGGATTTTCGCATGTAACAGCATCTCTTCTGCCAATCTCCTTAAGGGCAGTTTTGTTCAGTTGCCGGATGAAAAATTCCAATTCATTCTCATATTTATAATTGTTCACATGCACCTTTCTCATCTGGATATTATCTTTACTGCGAAAAAACCAGAAGTAAACGCACGGTCCATTGAGAGCCATGAAAACGGTACTTGATGGAACGGTACTCAGGGAAAGGCACGATTCGCTGTTCGTTAAAGTATCTTCAGGCTGATATCTTGTGTGCATGAGATCTCTTAGAGCTTGAGCACGTCCTTTTTCTGCGGCAAAAAGAGCCTTTACAACTTTACCTTGATTGAGATTTATCCGCCACAGACCTTTATATGCAATTCGGTGCTGATTACGATAAGAAATTTTCCACTGATCATTGAGTTGAAGACTGGCCCTGATATCATCATACACCTCTACACTCGAGTTAAAGTAGGTGAAGGCCCTCATGGTATCTCCTTGGCACTCGAAACTTATTCCGAGAAAACCGAGTGAGTAGGCTTCTCCAGTCTTGTCCCCTACTTCTTTGGAAATTTCTAGGTGGCGTTGATACGACTCGATTGCCCTTTTAAACTTTTTTTGAGGGAGAAGACTGCTGCCAAGAAGGGAATAACTTATTCCCTCTCCGGCCTTGTCTCCCACCTCTTTAGCAATTTCTAGAGAACGGTTCTGGTACTCCATTGCTGTTTGGAACTGTTGTAGACTATTGTAAACGTTCCCAAGACTGCCATAACTTGCTCCCTCTCCCGCTTTGTCTCCCACTTCTTTAGCAATCTCTAGGTAACGTTGATGGTACTCGATTGCTGTTCGGAATTTTCTTAGACTATAATAAGCGTTGCCGAGATTGCCATAACTTCGTCCCTCTCCCACTTTGTCTCCCACTTCTTTAGCAATTTCTAGATGACGTTGATGGTACACGATCGCTGTTTCGAACTGTCCTAGACCATGATAAGCGTTGCCGAGATTGCCATAACTTCCTCCTTCTGCCGTTTTGTCTCTCACTTCTTTAGCAATTTCTAGACAATGTTGATAGTGCTCGATTGCTGGTTGGAACTGTCCTCGACAAAGATAAGCGTTGCCGAGATTGCCATAACTTCGTCCCTCTCCCGCTTTGTCTCCCACTTCTTCAACAATATCTAGATGAAGTTGATGGTACTCGATTGCTGTTTGGAACTGTCCTAGACCATGATAAGCGTTGCCAAGATTGCAATAACCTCGTCCCTCTCCCGCTTTGTCTCCCACTTTTTTAGCAATTTCTAGATGACGTTCATGGTACTTGATTGCTGTCTGTAACTGTCCTAGACCACGATAAGCGTTGCCGAGATTACCATAACTTCGTCCCTCTCCCGCTTTGTCTCCCACTTCTTTAGCAATATCTAGATGACGTTGATGGTACTCGATTGCTGTTTGGAACTGTCCTACACCATGATACGCGTTGCCGAGATTGCCATAACTTCCACCCTCCCCCACTTTGTCTCCCACTTCTTTAGCAATTTTTAGGTCGCGTTGATGGTAATCGATGGCTGTTTGGAACTGTCCTAGACAACGATAAGCGTTGCCGAGACTGCCATAACTTCGTCCCTCTTCCGCTTTGTCTCCCACTTCTTTAGCAATTTCTTGGCGACGTTGATGGCACTTGATTGCTGCTTGAAACTGTCCTAGACCATGATAAGCGTTGCCAAGATTGCCATAACCTCGTCCCTCTCCCACTTTGTCTCCCACTTCTTTAGCAATTTCTAGATGGCGTTGATGGTACTCGGTTGCTGTTTGGAACTGTCCTACACCATAACAAGCGTTCCCGAGATTGCAATGACTTCCTCCCTCTCCTGCTTTGTCTCCTATTTCTTTAGCAATTTCTAGACGACATTGATAGTACTCGATTGCTGTTTGGAACTGTCCTAGACCATTATAAGCGTTGCCGAGATTGCCATAACTTTCTCCCTTTTCCGCTGTGTGTCCCGCTTCTTTAATAATTTCTAGATGACGTTGATGGTACTCGATTGCTGTTTGGAACTGTCGTAGACCATGATAAGCGTTGCCGAGATTCCTATAACTCTGTCCTTCTCCTGCTTTGTCTCCTATTTGTTTAGCAATTTCTAGACGACATTGATAGTACTCGATTGCTGTTTGGAACTGTCCTAGACCACGATAAGCGTTGCCGAGATTGCCATAACCTCGTCCCTCTCCCGCTTTGTCTCTCACTTTTTTAGCAATTTCTAGATGACGTTGATGGTGCTCGATTGCTGTTTGGACTTGTCCTAGACCACTATAAGCGTTGCCGAGATTGCCATAACTTTGTCCCTCTCCCGCTTTGTCTCCCATGTCTTCAGAAATTTCTAGATGACGTTGATGGTAGTCGATTGCTGTTTGGAACTGTCCTAGACCATGATAAGCGTTGCCGAGATTGCAATAACCTCGTCCCTCTTCCGCTTTGTCTCCCACTACCTTAGCAATTTCTAGAAAACGTTGATGGTAATCGATTGCTGCTTGGAACTGTCCTATAGCATGATAAGCGTTGCCGAGATTGCCATAACTTGCTCCCTCTCCCACTTTGTCTCCCACTTCTTTAGCAATTTTTAGACAACGTTGATGGTACTCGATGGCTGTTTGGAACTGTCCTAGACCATAATAAGCGTTGCCGAGACTGGTATAACTTCGTCCTTCTTCTGTTTTGTGTCGCACTTCTTTAGCAATTTCTAGACGACGTTGATGGTACTCGATTGCTGTTTGGAACTGTCCTTGACCATCATAAGCGTTGCCGAGACTTCCATAACTTTGTCCTTCTCCCGCTTTGTCTCTCATTTCTTTAGCAATTTGTAGATGTCGGTGATGATACTCGATTGCTCTTTGGAACTGTCCTAGACCATCATAAGCGTTACCGAGATTGCCATATATTTTTCCCTCTTCCGTTTTGTCTCTCACCTTTTTAGCAATTTCTAGATGACGTTGATGGTTATCGATTGCTCTTTGGAAGTGTCCTAGACCATGATAAGCGTTGCCGAGATTGCCATAACTTCGACCCTCTTCCGCTTTGTCTCCCACTTCTTTAGCAATTTGTAGATGACGTTGATGGTATTCGATTGCTTTTTGGAACTGTACTAGGCGACGATAAGCGTTGCCGAGATTGCCATAACTTCGACCCTCTTCCGCTTTGTCTCCTACTTCTCTAGCAATTTCTAGACGACGTTGATGGTACTCGATTGCTGTTTGGAACTGTCCTATAGCATGATAAGCGTTGCCGAGATTGCCATAACCTCGTCCCTCTCCCGCTTTGCCTCCCACTTCTTTAGTAATTTCTAGACAACGTTGATGGTACTCGATTGCTGTTTGGAACTGTCCTAGTCTATAGTAAGCGTTACCGAGATTACCATAACTTGCTCCCTCTCCCACATTGTCTCCCACTTCTTTAGCAAGTTGTAGATGACGTTGATGGTACTCGATTGCTCCTCGGAGCTGTCCTAGTGACTGATAAGCATTGCCGAGATTGCCACAACTTTGCCCCTCTCCCGCTTTGTCTCCTACTTCTTTAGAAATCTGGAGATAACGTTGATGGTACTCGATTGCTATTTGGAACTGTTCTAGACCAGCATAAGAGTTGCCGAGATTGTCATAACTTCCTCCCTCTCCCGCCTTGTCTCCCACTTCTTTAGCAATTTCTAGACGACGCTGATGGTACTCGATTGCTGTTCGGAACTGTCCTAGACGATGATAAGCATTGCCAAGACTGCCATAAATTTGTTCCTCTCCCGCTTTGTCTCCCACTTCTTTAGCAATTTTTAGATGACGTTGATGGTACTCGATTGCTGTTTGGAACTGTCCTAGACCATCATACGCGTTGCCGAGATTGCCATAACTTCGACCCTCCCCCACTTTGTCTCCCACTTCTTTAGCAATTTTTAGATTGCGTTGATGGTAGTCGATTGCTGTTTGGAACTGTTGTAGACCAACATACGCGTTGCTGAGAATGCCATAACTTCGTGCCTCTCCCGCTTTGTCTCCCACTTCTTTAGTAAATTTTAGATGACGTTGATGATACTCGATTGCTGTTTGGAAGTGTCCTAGATCATGATAAGCGTTGCCAAGATTGCCATAACTTGCTCCCTCTCCCGCCTTGTCTCCCACTTCTTTAGCAATTTCTAGACAACGTTGATGGCACTCGATTGCCGTTTGGAACTGTCCTAGACGACGATAAGTGTTGCCGAGATTGCCATAACTTTGTCCCTCTATCGCTTTTTCTCCCACTTCTTTAGCAATTTCTAGACAACGTTGATGGTACTTGATTGCTTGGTGGAACTGTCGTAGATCATGATAAGCGTTGCCGAGATTGCCATAACTTCGTGCCTCTCCCGCTTGGTCTCCCACTGCTTTAGCAATTTCTAGACGACGTTGGTGGTACTCGTTTGCTGTTTGGAACTGTCGTAGACCATGATAAGCGTTGCCGAGATTGCCATAACTTTGTGCCTCTCCCGCTTGGTCTCCCACTGCTTTAGCAATTTCTAGACGACGTTGGTGGTACTCGTTTGCTGTTTGGAACTGTCTTAGACCATAATGAGCGTTGCCGAGATTGCCATAACTTCGTCCCTCTCCCGCTTTGTCTCCCACTTCTTTAGTAAATTTTAGATGACGTTGATGATACTCGATTGCTGTTTGGAAGTGTCCTAGATCATGATAAGCGTTGCCAAGATTGCCATAACTTGCTCCCTCTCCCGCCTTGTCTCCCACTTCTTTAGCAATTTCTAGACAACGTTGATGGTACTCGATTGCCGTTTGGAACTGTCCTAGACGACGATAAGCGTTGCCGAGATTGCCATAACTTTGTCCCTCTATCGCTTTTTCTCCCACTTCTTTAGCAATTTCTAGACAACGTTGATGGTACTTGATTGCTTGGTGGAACTGTCGTAGACCATGATAAGCGATGCCGAGATTGCCATAACTTCGTGCCTCTCCCGCTTGGTCTCCCACTGCTTTAGCAATTTCTAGACGACGCTGATGGTATTTGATTGCTTTTTTGAACTCTCCTAGACCATGCGAAATGGTGCCAAGATTGCAATAGCTGATTTTTATCACGCTTAGTCCATCATTAGATCTGTTCAGTAAATGAAGTAGACCTTTACCATTCTTGTCAACCTTGAAATTTGTCAAGGATACAGAAGTCATGATTCAAAGTGTGAAAATTGGAATGGAAATGTTTGTTTCAATAATAATTGAATATTAGGTAGGACCTTAGACATTGAACGTGGCTTTGTTATAGAGTTTTGCTACTTAAATAATACTCTTATTCATAAAGTGAGTATTAAGATAAACGTTAAAGAGCTTTGAAGGGTAATTATTTGTTTAATTTCTACCTTGGCCCCTTCTTTTAAGTCAGGTTTCATGAAAAAAAATCGAAAGAGCTCTTGGGAATAATGTTATATTCGCTTTTTATAACTTCTAAAAGCGTTATTTAAAAATTATACGTGGACGCGCGTAAATGTGGAATTTCTTTTCTAGTGTCCAACTCCATAGATCACGAGTGAGGTACCGATTTAAACACGGCAAGAGAAATTCTATATCTACGGGTAACCAGGTATTATTTTTTCTAGTTCGTAAGCACAACAGCCCTTTACTGAGGGAAAAGTCAACTTAATGAATGAAAAAAAAAACGGCACCTACAGTTTCTGAAGAAAAGTCATTAAGTGCTCTGACGACAAGGCTCAGGGTGAAAAATGCGTTGACTCGTTGCAAAAACAAACAATGGGCGTAATTTTTTAATTTACAAAATTCTCAGCTGTTGACTATTTCCTTACCGAAAGAAGAAATCTTTTTGAGCACCCGACCAAAACAGGCCTGTCGCAAGTCTTCCAGTACTCGATTGTCGCTCTCAACCGCGAGAACTTTCTTTTTTTTTCGTATTTTGTTTTCCCCCTTCTAGGAAATTATGAACGTCATTTTCTGTGCGCGATACAAATTTTTCAATGTTTTTGTAGCCGTAATCCGATAGCATCAACAAATGACCATGGATTAAGAATGGTGAAGCCTTGGAAACTCATTCATCAGCATGACTAAAAGGGGAAAGACGAGTGACGAGTCAGCAGTTGATTCGCGATATCAAACACACATGAAAAAATTGTTGTATGCTTTAACATGTGTTGGTATGGCTTTTCTTGGAGCTCAAAATTCTTGCATAACACCCCGCAGTTTATATGATAAAAAGAAACACTGCTTGCTTTATGTCTAGATGAATCTGATCGGAAGGTATTGATTTTCTTTGAAATACTTCTCGCATTGCATCTCTTATCTCGCTTGAAATTCTCGTCAAAGGATACGGTCAATCCCATATGCAACCAGCTCCTTGCTTCTTCATACAAGCCAAGTTCGACACAAGCTCTGGCTCCTGAAAAGAATGCAATGATTGGTGGAGTGAAATAATTGATGGCTGTTAAGGTATAAAAGTGTGCAGAATGTGGACTTAGTTTTGCATTTAGTTCGTCCTAGACCACTGAAAAAATGAAGGAAATTAGAACTTGTGGAAGAATTGAAAGTGGACAATAAGAGTTAGTGCAAAGCGGCTAACAATATTAGTTTAAATAATCGAAGGCTTATGGACCTTTTGGTGCGTTTTTACCCACAAAGTAGACATTGACACACCACATACAATTGACACTTGGGATGCAGTCAACTACCATAATTCATACAGTTTCCTTTTGACGAAATCACTTTTAAGAGTTTTGATGACTAGGGCTGAAAAACCCACCTTTCTTAATAGCTTTGATTAAAGTGGGTTCCAATTGAACAGCAACCGTTGCATCATCGATACACTGCAAGTAGTTCCCTATGGAATTCAGGAATTAAATTTAAGTAGTCATCAATGAAGTCATAAAATGCAAGTAATTTGTGTAGAACATCCGTTTATATGTTTTTCCTTGAAACCAGGCGACAAAAAATTGCAATTGCTCAAATGGTCGCCGCTGACCATTACCATTACCATTACCATTACCAGGTCTACTGGTAAGCTCTTATTGGACCATCCCAAGGGAAAGATGCTTACAACATTGCGAGCAAGATCATTCTAAGCAGCAGCTCCGAAAGTCTGGAATGAGCTACCTGTGGAGCTTTGTCAAGCAACATCACTTAACAGTTTTAAATCTCGACTTAAAACCTATCTTTTTAAGAAGTATTTTTTATAGTTTGTAACTTAGTTTATTTTATTCTCACGGTAATGTATTTTCGTTTTCTTTTAAACATATGATTGTAAAGCGCTATTGATCAGCACATGTAAATACGCGCTATATAAATTGGTAAATTATAAATTATAAACTGCAGGCCTCCTCTGAGGATCATTGCCTTCTAAGATTTTCAACCACAGGTCAAATAAAATTTTACTTCATTAAGATTGTCATCAGATTTCTTCAAAAATTTTTAAAATTTAAAATTTGCCTCGCTCCCAGCGTGCGGTCTCTTGACTATTCAGGTTGCAGCGCCCAGCTTGTATTAAGGATGCACGGTTTCCACTCCCGTCGAGGACTGTTTTTTTTTTCAAGCTCAGTCTGCCGTAATTGCTTAAATTGGAGTCCATCCGTTAGAATTATTTCTTTGCCTGGAGCAGACTGTGTATTGCTTTTTAGAGGGGATAAATTTCTGAAAAAGCTGTGGTGCTACAAATCCAGACTCTATCTGACTTAGGGCTAACGCTCGAAACGTTAGCTATTTAATTTCTTTACGGTGGCCAAATCAAATTATCAACTCATTTGAGAAAACCAAATGAACCTGCACGTCCTTTCTAAGATCGATTCAGGGGCTAAATCGTTGGGATCGGGATCCAAAGATTCCAACCCTAAAGATCGTGAAACGACCACGAATTAACTAATCTTTCTTTCCCCCACCTCTCTAAAAAGGGCAAACGCAGGATTTTTGAGAAGCCAAGGGAGCATGTGTCTTTGGTTAGTTATTCTGTGATATCAAAAATGATCAGTCTCTCACGATCATGACGAGCGTTTACAAGCACACGAGGACCACACCTCGGCCGTTGACCTCGGTTATAATCTACAGCTAGAGAACCCTATCATCGCATTAAAAAGCCTAGAGGCTTGAAAAAGGAATTCTTACCCAAACGGAAATGAGCTGTTGCCCTATTGCTATAAAGCTTGGCGTTAAGCCGTTCATCTTTGCAGTTAACTTGAAGTCCTTCCGTGTAGGAGTTTATCGCATTATTAGCTTCTCCTTGTCTGTATTCTTTGTTGCCTTCCTCGAGACCTACTTTCGCTATCCCTGAAAGCAGACCATTTTAAAGTTAATGATTTAGTAATGAATACAAACAACCTTGACGGAAAATACAGATTTATAGTTAAAAACGAACCTTCAGATCATACAAAAACTTAGAGCTCTGCACAAAAAAATGACTGATAAAAACTTTCAAAGAGATTATCTACGCATTTTTATAAAGTAAAATATACAGGCTATTAGTAGTCTTAGCTGTAGCTTGCCTATTACTAGTTAGTAAATCAGGTGACTTTTAGGTCGAGAAGCTTTTAAACTCAATTTACTTTAACTTAAGATAACCTTTTAAAACGTGCGCAAATTATTGAGAAAAGGTAATTTTGTACAAAGTTGGTAAACTATGGGGGAGTTATCTTTTTAGGCGTTAACGCCCCTTGCAAACTTTTCGTGGTAACCATTTCAACTTGGTTTACGTTCGACTTTGAGTGCTGTACTTCATAGGATGAAGCTTATTGACTCTCAGCAAGATATTCCCATAACAGTACAAATTCTTAATGTAAATACATTGGGGCGCCCTTCAGAGAAGTCATTTTCGCCTGGTTTTCTCACCTCTTGAGGGATCGTCGTATATCCCCAGTTCTGAATCGCTCGACGTAATTTGACTTTCCTCTACCGCTGAAATTACCAACCGGAAAATATATTAATCTTCTAAGTGATCACAACTATAAGCAATTTCAACATGCACATTATCCTCGTCACCTAGAATGCCAACCTATTTATTAGATTCCTAAAACACGTAAAATCTTTAATAATAAATGTTTCAAAGATAAGTGCATATGATTAAAGATATACTTAACTATTCGACCAAAAGGTCTAACAAACACTTCAAAATTATCACATAACGGTCTTTTTCTCTCACCTGTGACTGGAGGCTCATTGTTCAAGTCCAGTTCTTCCCCCGTTGTTGGAAGATTACTTCCCGCCATAACTGGAAATAAAATGGAGTCGATTCTAATGCGCTAGAAATCATGGTTACAAATCAAAGGAGACTGAAATGAAAGTAATCTAAAGAGAAGGTCGAGAAAAAATAAAGAGTCCCAAGGTTTCTCCTGTCACGCTATCGTGGTAGCGTGACAGCTCGAGTCACGTTCCGTTGTGTTGACTTAACTGGACGTAGAAGGAAAGCCACTCGACCTATATTTGAACCGATAAACTTAAGACTCCTTAAAGTTTATATATTTTACTTAAACATAACGCATGGATGACTTTTTTGGAATTTTTTATTATTATTGTTATCCTCATTAAAGTTCTTTTTGTTTTGTTTTGTTTTTTGTTTTTTTTTTTGCGAACCACTAGGCTCTTTTAACCTAAAAGTTCGTTTAAGTAAAAAGTTGGCATTAATCGTCAAGGGTCCTAGTACCTACTACTGAATCATTAAGGCAAAACACAGGCGAGGGTTTGCGTAACCGTCACGAAGTCTACCAAACCCCCTCCCTCTCCCGAGCCCATTACGTAAAGAATCGCGTTCATATACCATCACTCAAAAACACCTATCGACCAAGGGTCTCAGTTATTCCATAAAGCGCATGGGTAAAATTTTCCACAAAGCTATAGGAGCTAGTTAAATATGAAAAACTGAAAGTAGCTGGTCCATAAAAAATTGTGTCGGAGAAAGTCTGGTTTTTTCATTTTGAATTCAAATTGATTAAGAAGGCTCTGAATAAGAGGTTATTTTGGGGAACCATAGAAATGGCATTGGTTGTCCTCTTCGGCAATACTCTCGTTATCAAGAAAAATTATCTGCTACAAATGAAAAAAAATTGCGAACTAAGCGCAGCACGCGATGGAAGTAGAGTGAAAGCGAAATCAAACAAACAAACAAAAAACTCCTGATAGCGTAAATTAGGAAGATTATTTATAAACACATTTCTGAGGCAAATAATTATCTGTTGCTTTATGATTTTGAAGGGGATATTCGGGAAATTTCTATTGAACTGGACTATCGTCCTTCAGATGAAGACTCTGCACCATTATCAGCTTTCACTGAGCCCTTATTCTCACCTTCCAGCGTACAATATAAACACGCAAACATATGTGCCAATTTACATTTTTTCGCGACAAGCATATCTATTAAAACTGATTTCTGAACGAAAACCGGCTAGAAACCACCTTGTGGATACGTAACTATAATTGCCCAAGACTAAAAAAATTTACTTCCAGTCAAGGTCTGTGTTTTATCGTGCCAATTTTCGAAGAGGAAGTGGAATGATGTTCACAAGCCTTCAAGAATCCAAAATAATTAACCGTGACGTCGGCGAGGTTTCGTTTTCATACATGTTCATTAATTCGTATGATGAACCACCTTGTGGATACGTAGTTCGAATAGTTGAAGACAAAAATTTAGTTCCTATCCATGTCTACATTATTATCGTGCCAAGTTTTGCGAAGGAGGTCGAATAATATTTGCAGAACTTCAAAAAAAAAAAAAAATTAAATAATTTGTTGTGGCGTCGGCGAGGTTTCACTTTCATACGTGATCAAGAATTAGTAATCATTGTGCTTTAAGCCTTAAAATTTTGACTTTTATTAGCTTTTTATCACGTTACTCCAATTTCTCTGCTATTTCCATTTTGTGGCGGGATCCGAGAGGATACAAGATTTGGCGACTACGATCGGCTACCCAAGAGTGCAAAATTAATTGTTTTTTAATTCCCTTTTAGATCCCGCAAAAAGGGGGAAAAAGAGGATTGTAGCCGGTTAAATAACTCGTATAACGCCATAACCAGACAATTCCGTTTTTTCACATGACTGAACAGTCAGGTTTATCTAGAGGTTTTGGTTACAATAGAGTAAACGATACGTCTTTAGTCAAAACAAAGTAAAACTCGGGGAGCTTCGTGAGTTGCAAGTAAAAAACTTGGCCTTCTTTAGCTCATGCTTAGTCAGTGATGTACATATATTCAGGGGTATTACACACCCGCGCAAGGATACGAAATTTATCATCGATTGTTGATAATATCGCTCACTCTTTCGATGAAACATTTCAAACTCGAGAAGATCATAGATAAATTTTTATCTAGCGGTGAACATGTATTATCCTAATTTTTAGATCATTTTGAAACATTTTGAGAGCAACGAAAGGCGATCTGGTGCATTGAAACGCAGCTTGCCGAAAGGCTACTTCAAATTCGGACATGAAAATTTAGCAAAATCTCATCAGGACAAATGTTTTACTTTTTTAAAATTTTTTTTTTTATATTTTTATTATTATTTTTATTATTATTATTTTTAATTTTTTTTAAAAGTTGAATTCAACCTAAAACACGTTACGTTCGTAGATAAAAGTCTTCCCGGAAAGTGTTACCGTAATGTCGATAAATCCGATTACCATGACGACATTGACATTTTAACATGTGAAGACATAAATGGTGCGTTACTGGGTGCGGTGAAGATGTCATGTTTTCTATTCCATGGGCATCTACAATACTATCACAATTGCAATACATCGCGAATTTTGCGACGTCAAAACTGCAACCGCGATCTTAAGACATAGGGCAAAAACCTTTTTATGGAAAATCATTTTGTATTTGTATTTTTTTAACCTCACGCTTCGTTTCGTTTTCGAGAAATCGTGGCTGATTTTGATGTTGACGAGAGCTATAAATACAACAGGTCATCCAGCTCTGTCACGCTCTAATCACGTGCGGTTGCCGCCTAATAACCTTTTAGCTCCCAAGATCATACTAAAGTGTGATTGACAAATCGGACTCCCGCTTTGCGGTCGTCCGATTTTGTTAATTACTCTTAAAATTAGAGACCGAATTGGACTCCACTCGGTTCTATTACCATTAATGAGAGAAACCAATGAAATTTTTTAGCGTGATGTAAGTGAAATATTTCATATCTGACAGCAGCAAATCAAGAAAATTCGATTGAAATTAAACCTAATTGTTTTGAGGCGCAAGGAACATAAGATTACGCGCTTCCATTTCAAAAAACATGAGCTCTAAACAACTGTCATAAATTAGAATTTAAAAATTGATTCGTACCTGTTAAACTGTCGTCCTCTGAATCTCTCTATTCTCCAGACGATGCTCTTTGCTATTTCTACATGCCTGAAAATATCAAGAACAATGTTTGCTTCACAATAACATCGATGAAAACATGAAATATTTTATATTCACTAGTTTAAAACATTTACTAGTCTCGTTTAATTCCCAGAGTCGTGATCAAAACTTCCTTTTCTACTTCAAGTAAGTTATCGTTTGTTTATTTTTTTATTACTGTTTGTTTAAATGTTTCTGCGTGACGATTATTTCATTCTGCGATTCAAATTCAGTTATTCCCCTTTCAGTGGAAAACACCCGCAATTCCATTTTCTCTTCAGAGCAGGACACTCCCTGCCATAACTGGATCAAAAAGAATAATTTCAAACCGTGAGTTAAATATCGTAACAATACAATTCCTCTTCAAGTGATCACCTCGATATCTTACTCGTTTGCCGCGCTCACTCGTGAGATATCGAGGTGATTACGAGAAGAGTAACTCCATATTTACAAGCAAACATGTAAATTATTTTGTTTATTAGACAAACACTACAATCCTTTACTGACAAGAAAAGTGGACTATACTAAAAAAAAAGAATTTGATATTCCTTCATCCAACTTTCAAGGCGGTGTGGAGGGCGAGTGACACGTCAGCAGCTGATTGGCGATATAAATCAATGCAGTTTATAAGACAAATGGTTTTTTATCATCTTTCCATGAAAAAAGCGTTACGATTTTCTCAATATTTCATCTCCGCTTTTGTCGTGACAACTCCATAAAGTTGCTAAAAAATAATAACGGGGAACTTATTTCTTCTTCCCGCCAATTCTGCACTTGACATATTTGCAGTCAAAAGTGAAAAAAAAACACCCAGTCAAATATGATGATGCTATATATCTCATCCCAATACGATTACTTTTAGAGAAATGAAATGTGTTTCTTCCTTACAAGAAAAGGATGCTGATTTGCAAGATAGATTTGTTCACTCGCAGTTGAGTCCCAAAGAAGATTAAAGGACACCCATCTTCCTGATTCATTCACTGAGTGCTTCCCTCATGAAGAGAAAATTTTGTGCTATATCAAGATTCTTGCCTCTATGAGATAAGTTTTTCTGCTCTGAACGATTAAATTTTGGTTTTGTTGAAAATTGCATTGAAATCTACTTTATGAGAACAAGTGGCACATCATTGTTCATAACTGGAGTCAGATATAAATTTAAAGAGGTTCCATTAATAATACAGTAGTCTGGTATACTTATTTTTCATTATTTTACCCTTCTTTCGATGATAATATGTCACTTATTACATCACTATCTTTCCTCACCTTAAGAATGCCGCAATTCAATTCCAATAAAGCTCTTTTCCAGAAAGGATACTTGACTTCTCGTTGTATCTAACGAAGAACGACGTTGATTACATTAAACTCAGAATACCATATGAACTCTTCTTAAAGAAATATCCGCTGAAGTTATATAAATATTTTATATGTGGAAATTCCATGCATCTCTGTGTGGAGAAAATCTCAGTGTATCTTACAGGAATTTTGTGAATAAGGTGTTGTTTAATCAGTTTTCTGTAAGTTGGGACCGTGAACGAGAAATGTAAGTTTGTAGCTCTCTCTCTTTGAGCCCAGCATTTTCTGCCGCGTTCGGATTCATTAACTGAGGCTATTTACTAAGATGCACAAAAGACAAGCGGCACAAATGATGTTGGAATCAGTAATATCAATAGAATAGCAGTTGATATTATCTTGGTAATGTTGTAGTTTCATGGATTCCTCATGGATATGTAAATAAGCTACCTAAAGGTCTTTTCATGATGACAATCTGTATGTCAGTATTGAGAAATAATTTTGTAGTTTAAATAAAAAGCGGAGAGTATGATTTTTTTTCCTCGGTCGTCGGATAAAGAACGATTCTAATTATTTTCACGAGTGTGTAATAGAGAAATTTCTGAGGATTCAATCTCTAGACCAGCAGATTAAGATTTATGAATATTTTTCATTCGACAATAGAGCTCAAAACGTTCTTTCTTTATCTATTTTCAGACATGACACAACTACATGTCAGATCTTAGCAATATGCAGGACGATTGTCATGTATATAGAATGCGTGTTTTGGCGCATTAACAAGAGCTGCAAGGCGCTAAGTTCAAACTTTCAGATCGTGAAATCCGAAGGCCAAAGATTTGAAGCCTCGAGCGAAGTCGATATTATTCTTTCTCCCGCGCTCGACACGAGTAAATACGATCGATATTTCTTTCACTCTTTAGTCTTGTATTTCAAATTATTTTTTTACGTAATTTAGTCAATACTCGCCTATCTCATTCCCTGCAATGGATCCTCATTGACTAATTCTGTCCTCACCTTAACTCCTGCGAAGATGTGATTTGCCCCACAAGTGTGTAACAAAACGATGCACTTGGTAACACCAGCAGTATTGAAGAAGCTGAATATGAGCTCATCGAACTCGAAACTGAAAATCTTGTATCATTTGTTTATTTCGTGATACAAGATTCTATTTTGTGGCTATGCTGTTTCATTATCATAACGCCAAGTTGGGACTTGGCGTCACACAACATTTTTTAGTTTTCATTTACATTAATCAAGAGTGTAACACGATAACATAAACTTCCTTTTTTTTTTTTTTTGCTGGTGTGGTGTGTCGTTAAACTGCCGTCTTTTTAGGTTGTAGGGCGCTGAACTGCCTTGCGGGAGGTCGAGGGTTCAAGCTGACTGAATTTGGAAGGGGATTTAAGAGCTACGAATTTCAGAGTACTCCAGAAAAAAAAATAACGAACAGGAACGATTGGAGACAAAGGAGAGTACGAAATATTCAGTACTAGAGATAACGACTTAAACTTTATTCAGTTTAAGAACTTCACACAACTCACAGGACTCCTCTGTAATTTAATCATTCATACAACGTGCCACAGCTAGGAGTTCTTGGGCTAAACTAAGAGTCCTCTTACAGCCAGTTAAAAAGAACATCGTAAAAATATCGATCAATCACCTTAGAACTTCGACCAGGAGTACAAGTGGGAAGGGGGTTTAACCCTTAAACTTTTAAGATCTCATTAGTAATTCTCCCTACTGTCTGGCATAAAATACTCATGAATTTGGTGTTGGATCAACTTGTAGTCCCTTAATTGAGTTTTCTTCTTTATTCTCCTCACTTTTCTGCTTAATTATATGTTAATATTGTAAGGAGAAATTCTGTTTTGGTCACTCACAGGAGTTAAAGGGTTAATCGGACAAGGGACGAGAGGGTTCACCTTTTTCTGGCGAGGGACAAAAAAAGAATTAAGAATTGTAATACGGCAATAATAGCCAGGTGCATTTTCACGCAGTTATAAACTGCTACCTATATAAGAAACTATACACAGATCTGATCCTCTCATACAAGACTACAACAGAGTTGAAAGTTTTGAATAGAAGATTGTGACGAGCGAGACCAATTACCCTTCGAATTGTTACTTCAGCTGGAAGTTCTATTTTTATTATTGGGTGAATCGATTTGGAAAAAGAAATCACCTAGATCAAATCGGTGTGACGGATCCATAGTTTGCATCTTCAATAGAGACGCTACATTTTTTGGCTTCTCTGGCACACCGCCGGCGATACTTGACGAGAGAGGGATTTCGAAGAAGCGTGAAAGCAAGGAACCAGCGGTTGATCGCCTGGTGAGACATGTGTGGTGGCCGGAATACACGGGCCTCAGGATGACCTTTAACAAAACAAGAAAAATCAATAAACAAACAGACAAAAATTAAATAAAAAGTAAACAAGACAAAGCCAAAGCGACAATGAGATTACGGTTGGTATGGAATACTCAGTCAAGCCAACTAGTCTAAGTCGCAATCTAATGTAGGTCGCAGCTGTTGTTTGATATCGTAACACAACGCCCTCTCTCCCCTCCAATGGATCGCGCTGCGGAACGTGACAAAAAACGGCCACGAAGGAGACTTGGTAGATGGTCCTTCAAACTTCTTAAACAATTTCACCTTTTAAGAATGTGTTGAATATGCTATGAAGGTGTCTTACATCAAATGTTGAGTGGCAACAGACGTGCACGTGACTGCAGCAAGACATACAAATGACAAAACCCGACGTCACTTACTCACGTGTACTAGAATGAATCCGAAAAAAAGACGAATGAAACAAACTTCCTCCTCAAATCTTAAAGGAAGTAGCCCAAGCTAGACATTATGTTCTGTATTTTTAGAAAAGGCAAACAAACAACAAACTTACAAACAAATACTGGAGCAAAAACAAAGAAATGACAGTTTGTCATTACATGTTACACTGGTGGAACAACTAATCGCCAATGTTTTTTCTTCCCAAAAAGGGACAAGATCAAAGCGACGAAACTCACCAGCAGAACTCTGATCCTCTGAATGCGAATTTTGTACACATAGGCCTGGTAACTCTAGAGTGAACAAAGATGATCCATCGATGGACGAAAAACTCCCGAAAGTATACAATTTCTATATATCCGCCATAACGAAAATTACTTGCTCGAACTGATAAGGGTGGTGATTAAATGACCGTAAATATAAATGAAAATCATGTACATGAACTGCGGATAAATAAATTATGAAAGCGATCTTCGCAGTATTGAACACTACTTATAGACGGGTTTATTTGGAACCAATATAATTACCAGCCCCCAGTTGACTTGTTAGTTCAGTTGGTAGAGCGCAGTACAGGCATTGCAGAGGTCATGGGTTCAAATCCTGTACAGGCCTGAATTTTTTTGTTCATTACTTCGATAGCCTGAAGTGCAGGCGTCTTGTTAGTGCGAGCTGATGCCAAAAGCTCGCGATCGTTTGTTCGACCGGCCATTTTTGATTTGCAGTTAGAGTGGACAGTGGGGGTAGGGGGCGGGGGAGGGGAGAAAAGACGCCTGCCCGAAGAGGCTGTTAAAATGCCCTACGCCCCCTGATTAGTTGCGTTTCACTGCATTTCCGGTTCAGTTGTTCAGTTGGTAGAGCGCTGTACAGGCTTTGCAGAGGTCGTTGGTTCAAATCCTGTCAGGCCTGAATTTCTTTGTTCATTACTTCGAAGATCGCTTCCATATTCATTTCCTTATATTTACAGGCATTAAAGCTTTTTTATGTTTTTATTGGAAATAAATTTGAAAAGTTAAGATATTGAATAATTATTTTACTTCAGTTTCTTCAGTGCTCAACAAACAGCTCGATTATCATTTTATAATGGTAATAATAATCAACATCATCGTCATCATTATCGTTATCACTATAATTATCATCATCATCGTTATCACTATAATTATCATCATCATAATCTCTATTATTATCACAACTGTTATCGTTAATCTAATCCTTCCACAACGTTATTGTTATCAATACCGTTATCATCATAATCATTTTGTTTTAGATGGAGTCGAAGACTAAATGTTTAAAAAACCCTGAGTCCAAACCCTTTACTCCTCTAATACTGTTAGTATCTTCCTTACCCTCCCTCCCCACTGTGCCATATTGACGATCCTTGTTGCTGTTGATGAGCAGCTGGCAAAACATCAGCATAACAGGGTGGTTGTGAGCCACCAGTATGTGGATGAATCCCAGATATGCCACGAAGGCTGGAAAATAGCGTTAAAAAAAGATGATACCATGAAGACCCTGAGCAGATGAAATAGCAAGCAAACTAAAACATACCCACGAACACGCAAAAGAACAGAAAAAAAAAAAATGCCTCATTTTGTTTTGTTTTTGTTTGTTCGTTCGTTTTTTTCTTGTCTTTTTATTATATTAGACGAGTTCGTCGTTTGATGATAATTATTTCTCCTACAGAATTTACTTTTAAGCCTCGACTTGCTGAATTCGAACCAATCTTCCTGGCTCACCTCCAAGCAGATTGATCGTGACTCATCACGACCGATTTCTAACGTTTACAACTAATCCTCACCCCTCCCCCCTTGCTTCCATACCTTTGTCCCAAGTCTGGAATCCCTGCATAAGTGAGGTTCGGTCGATTCGAGAGATGAAGATCACTCCTAAAATCATGCCTTTTAGAATTCGCATGATGCAGGAGAACAGTCCAAGAAGTATATTGTAGAAGAAGAAGAAGTACGACATAATAGAATAAAACCGTCTGTGGAAAAACCATCTCAGTAAGAAAATGGAGAAGAAGAAAAAAGGAAAAAAATGGCACATGAAATACT
Organism: Pocillopora meandrina; assembly: GCA_942486045.1. Lineage (NCBI taxonomy): Eukaryota > Metazoa > Cnidaria > Anthozoa > Scleractinia > Pocilloporidae > Pocillopora > Pocillopora meandrina. The sequence continues at coordinate 4,227 of CALNXJ010000211.1, read as the reverse complement.
TACTTATTTCGTATCAACTTGCCTGTTATCAACAGTGATTGTGATATTCGGAAAGTCTCTGTCTCGAAATACGTAGTAGGTGAGGAATAACTGGTACAGCCACAAGCAAATCGCCAAGCAAATTGGTGGCCTGAAATGGCATTCATAAAAAAATCCATTATCCCTTGGAAGTGCTAGGGGTGGAAAGCGTACACTGGGGGGAGGAGGGGAAGGACACCACCTCTGATCAGTCGTGTTTGAGGTACGCACTGTAAAAAATTGACCGAGATTGACCCCCCCTCCCGCGCGCTTCGCACCAGGGCCATAAATCTAAGCAGAGTACTCGGTCCGTTTATTACAGTAAGGACCTCGAACACGATCAATATGAGGTATAAAAATATCCTATAAGACGTTTTGGTGTGTATTCTCGCTGAGTAAGTGTACGAGTTATGCCTTAATGTAAACAGAGAGTAAAATACTAAGCAATACCAGACCAAAATGTCGGATAAGTTATTTATTATCTAACTGTTTGTTTTTTTCTGTCAAGTATTTCTGCTCATTTCGCGTACGACGGGGAAAGCAAAGAAGCACAGTCGCGGGCAGTCGACCAGTTAAACAGGTTTCTACTACAATACAAAAAAACCAACAGTACAGTATGACAGGATAATTGTCCTCTGTCCGCCCGTTTTTTGTACTCTACTTTGTGCAGTTGGGCAAGGAGTATCCTTCTCCTTTCCCATTGTTGACGGAATGTTTATTTCAAACTGATTAAGGTAATAATAAGGTAAACAAATTGGTAAAGTTCATGTTTAACAGTGAATCTAGCAGCATGAAACTTACGCAAAGGCCTGTCCAATATTTTTGTACACCTCTAACATTTCCGGTGAAACTAAAAAATCGATGTACTTGAAAATGGCAGTGAGGCTGACAACTATGATGGCCAGGAAAAAACTCAATACAGTGTATCCTAAAAATAATAATAAATGTCATTAGTTGAAAAGCTTAAAAAATAGCCCAACATACCCCAGGTAAAAATATTTGTTTTTGACATCTTGTAGAAAAAATATTTTACATTGTAAATTTTCAGAAACGCCTGTTACATACCTGTTAGAACAAATGCAATCTGATATCCAGAAAATAACAAACTTTGTCCCTGAAACAACAGTGACCAACATAAATTTTTCAGTAAAAAATCAACCACTTTTGTTGACATGGAAAGTTCTTGGTTTTAATCGAACTAGTACACGTGAGTAAGTGACGTCGGGTTTTGTCATTTTTATGTCTTGCTGCAGTCACATGCACGTCTGTTGTCACTCAACATTTGATGTAAACTCGTTTCTAAGGGTCCGTTGTTGGAGGAAAGGGTCTCATAATTCCAATAAAACAGGTTAAGCATGATCAATAACCAAAATTGCCCGATGTCTTACTGACTTGATAAGTTCGAACGCGAACGAGATCTGGCTGCAAAGAAGTCAAAGTCGTGAGATGTCAGGGTTTTGAGCATTAGTAACTGTCGCACGTGCAATCATAACACACTTGCTAGTTCGTAAATTACACTTGTCTTCACCCGAAAGACTGTATTTTATATTTGTATAATATCTAACCCTCAAAGTCTTATCCAATCCAGGCGCACGTGGCCCTTAGCAACATACAAGACTGTCAGTCAAAACCTGGCGACGTATAAACTTATGCATCACAAACTATGTAACGCGAACTATAGCACAAAGTAACGCAACACTGGAAGCAGAAGGCATAGTAACCCACCACTAAATTCGCAGGAGAGACAGTCACGTCTTGGAAAAAAGTTCTTTGGCCTCGATACATCTGTAACATATTGTCTCTTGAATCAAAAATAACATATTTGTAAGCTATCATTCAAATGGAGTACTGAGCAGGTAAGATTGGTGAAATAATAAGATCTGAAAGGTTTAAAAGAGTGGGATATTTAGCAAGATGCTTGAGCTTAGCGAATTATCAGTCCTTTCTCCTCCTTCAAAGTAAATTATGACATAGCTCGTAAATTTGCCTCATCAAATTCAATTGCGCGAGCGTGCTTCATATTCCTATTGTGCACGCTCATGACGTCAGCAAACAAATCCATCGCGAAAAAAAATTTTCCATCGGGTTGAAAATGTTATAAAACAATTGGTCCATACATCAGCTGTGCGTTCATCGAGATATGAAGTACTTGGGAAGTTTGGAGAGCACTCAAGAAGCTCTTACACATCTTTCGTGCTCTCCAAACTTCCCGCGTGCTTCATATCTCGAGGAACGCATGCTGACGTATGAACCAATTGTTAATTTACATGTTGAAGACTTAACCCTTTCATCATCATCATCATCATCATCAGTATGCATATTTTCCATACTGTTCTTCTTATCTCCCAAGAAGACAAAAACACAATGATCGTGAGGACATCGAATCTTATTTAACCTACCTGTGGCATTTCATAAAATGCAGCATCAACAAAATAGAAACGGTAGCTGCTGTAATAACTCCTCCCTCCAAAGCATCTGTTTCAAGTCACAGTAAAGTACAGCATTAGTCTCGTTTGACTTTGAAGGTACAAATATCATATAAGTGAACTGCGGTTTAAGAAATGAATATTTACGTGATCTTTGCAGTGATCGATGAAAACTGGGAGCTGGTCTCGCACTATGCTGGGTTGTAATAAACCCAGTTGGCTTGTTAGTTCAGTTGTTAGAGCACTACGCCAGTAACGCAAAGGTCATGGGTTCAAATCCTAAACAGACCTGAATTTTTTTCAGGCCTTATTCCCACTACTGCGTAAGCGGTGTTCATTACTAAGAAGATCGCTTTCATATTCATCACGCAGACCTTCCACGGCCAATTGCAGTTACAGTCACACGGTTAGATCTGGGTTCGAGACTTGTAAAGCATATCAAGATCGACAGAATTGCACACAATTGCGGGTCTTGAATATTACAACATAGCTCAGGTGGCGAGTGACACCATTTTTCGAGAAAGCGAGATTTTTGTGTATTCATCCATGTCCTTGCTGGCAACATTTTAAGCTTGTTTTTTTTTTTCTTTTGACTCACGTCAGTAACTAAAGTAATTTTAATTTTAATAAAAGATTGGCTATCTGAAGAAAATACCAGACTGGCAAGTGGATGGAATAGCGGAGTGGGGACTGACGGAATAAAACTAGGGGAGTTACAAAACACATTACTTACAAGGTTACAGTTCCTATACAAAACAGTTAGTTTATTTTCCCCAATAAATTCCAAAAAATGCCTTAAACTTACGAAATAAGAGAGGAACAAATCCCCGACAAATGGGGCCGTGAACACAAGACGAGACAAATTCTTTTTCGTAGTAATCAAACAACGAGAGATAATGCAATATAACCTGAAAAAAAATATAAGAAGAAATAGTATTTTTTTTAATTATTTGGCGTTTATCATAAAAACTACGGTGTTATACAAGGACTTCCAGCCCTGAGAAATAAATACATGGGCGTGCGTAGATATGGAATTTCTCTTCGAGTGTTTAACTGCTGCGCTCACTCGTGAGATGTCGAGTTGAACACGAGAAGAGAATTCCATATCTACAAACAACCTGTATTATTTTGTTTATCATATAAACACAATAGCCCTTCAGTGGGAAGAAAAGCCGACTTCATTAATGAATGAAAATAAATGAATCGACAATCCTCGAATAAAAATCATAGAGTGCGTTGGCGCTGACTCTTAAGATGGAAAAATGCGTTGAATCATGATTACAAAAACAACAATGGCCGTAATTTTTGATTTACAAAATTCTCATTTATTGACTTTGTCCTTACCGACAGAAGAAGTCTTTCAGGTAAATGGCCAAAATCGGCCAGTAGCAAATCATCTGGTAGTCGATTTTTATTCTCAGCCGAGAGAAATGCTACCACCAAAGCCACTGAATACGCAACTTTCGGCTTTTCTTTTAGTATATTGGTTTTCTTCCTCTTCTAGGAAAGTTTGAACCTCATTGTCTGTTAGCGATACGGATTGTTTAGTGTTTAAGCCGCCATAATTCGAGATAGCTCCGACAAACAACTTGTATTGAGAATCGTGAAGGCCGTTCATTCATCAACCCGGCCGTGTGATGCCAAAGGCGAGTAACGTGTAAGCAGCTGATTGACTATCAACACACACATAAAAACGATATTTTTCACGTGTGTTGTAACGGCTTTTCCGGCCGGAAATCCTTGTGTAACAACCACCGCAGTTTATGTGATAAAAGCTGTTACA